>JAHHFK020004914.1:0-107500 GCA_024533555.2 Aedes koreicus | reverse complement strand
TCTCTACGGCCACGAAACATGGACATTGCTAGTGGAGGACCAACGCGCCCTTGGAGTCTTTGAACGGAAGGTGCTGCGTACGATCTACGGTGGAGTGCAGATGGAAGACGGAACGTGGAGGAAGCGAATGAACCACGAATTGCACCAGTTGCTGGGAGAACCTCCCATCGTACACATCGCAAAAATCGGTCGACTACGATGGGCTGGGCATGTCGTAAGAATGTCAGACGACAGCCCTGTGAAAATGGTTCTCGAAAACGAACCGACAGGTACAAGAAGAAGAGGCGCGCAACGAGCAAGGTGGATCGACCGACCTGCGGACCCTCCGCAGACAGCGAGGCTGGCGAGGTATAGCTATGGACCGATTACAATGGAAACAACTTCTGTGTACAGCAGAGGCCACACCGGCCTTAGTCTGATTGGTAAGGTAAGGTAGTTCTACCATATGAAGTAGCTGGATTTAGTAGGATTCTCATGATTCGTGAGAGATCAACGTTTAAAGTCATTGTTAACAAATGGCTTTTAGGCCCTAATCATGAATTACTCAAGAAATGTAAAAATTGACTTCAAAAATATGTTTTCGAGAATTTCTAGCTTGCTCACGTATACGCACAGCATGGTGATCTGTTTCATCTGTTGGTGGAGTTCGTACGTATGGGCGAGCTAGCAGTTTTGAAAGAAAATATGTTATAAAGTTATTGTTTAAATTTGTTACTTTCGACCTAACGAAAATTTTGGCTATTCAAAATTACGATATGTATTCAACCATGTTCATTGAATCTTTTGAAAGGTCAAAAGATATAATGCGATAATCTGGGAGGTTCTAGGTCGTCCAAACTGTTTCAGAATTTAGGCTCTACAGTTGTAATTGTACTTTTTCTTGAGCTCAAAACTTAGAACCTATGATTGTATCTGTAAATATTTCAACTACACGGTGTTCAATAAGTTCGGATACACTTTCAAAAATTGTTAAAAAAAAAAAAAAAAATTTTTTTTTTTTTTGGATTTATGTTATTGAAAGCTATGTTTACAAGGAACGTTTACAACATTTCTCTTGGAATGACCCCCCCTTTGTACTCCTTAACGAGCTTCAAACGTTTCTCGAACGCGTCGCAGGCGGCACGCACGGACTGCATGGGCATTTCGTCCCAGATTTTGAGAATTACCGTCTTGAAATGATCCAAAGTGCTGACCTTGTATTCGTTCAGCTTCGCCATCATATAGGACCAAACAAAAAAGTCGAGAGGATTCAAGTCCGGGGAGCTGGGAGGCCACAAAGTTTTGTCCAGAAAGTCGATTAAATTGTCCCGACACCAGGCTTGATCCACATTTGCCGTATGGGCTGGTGCACCGTCCTGCTGGAACACGTAGTGCTCATCGCCGTAGAGGCTTCGGAGACTGGGGGCAACAACCTTTTCCAAAACCTCAGTTTTGTAGTACGCCGCGTTGATTTTGACGTTTTTTTCAATAAACACCAAGGGTAGCTTACCACGTTTGCATACTGCCCCCCAAACCATCACCGACGCGGCACTTTGGAACCGAGGGATGTTTATATTGGATTCAGGAATGCTGTCCCTCGATGGCGCCCACACCCGGTCATTTTGCACATTGTGCGGCTGCTGCAGCACGAACAGTTTCTCGTCCGAAAAAACAGGATCCTCTTAGCTCGATCCAACCGCTTTTTGCTGGTAGCCTCCGAAACGCCATGGACCTTACGTTTTTTGTAAGGCCTGAAACCAAGGTCCTTGGTGAGTATGGTGTGAGCGGTTCCAATGGAAACGTTGAGATCTGCAGCCGTTTTCCGGATTGAGCGGTTCTTTTTGCGCCGAATTTGCTCCCTCACGATCTTGATGACCCGTGGCGTCCTCGCTGAACGCGGCCGACCGGATCTCGCACGGTCATTGGTCGAGGACGTCTCCCGGTATCGCCTGATGGTCGTGTAGACAAAGTTCCGCTTGACCCCATGCGATTTCAGCAGCCGGAATATATCGCCGGGTCGCTCACCGTTCAAAAAACGCTTAATTACGAAGTCCCGATACTCTTTCATCGCGCGTAACAAACAAACAACAACTAACAGAATGTCAACACCGCGCACATTCGGTAGCGTATGAATGAAGCTAAAGCGGACACCAATACCAATGCAGAATATGTACATGGCGCATACCTACGCAATGATGAAAACTTGTATTCGAACTTATTGAACACCGTGTATATAAAGTTGCGATATGTATTCAACAATGTTCATTGAATCTTTTGGAAAGTCAAAATATATTATGGGATAATCGCTTTTGTTCATGTTGCTGATAAAGCAATGTTGCTATCGGTAGTGTGTTGCAATAATGACAAAACGTCACCGTCCATCGAAAAATATTTAATGTTATCTGAATGTCTCTTCCTATAAGATGACACCTTTACATCTTTTTCCAGGACATTCCACTGCTTTAGCCTTGAAGCTAGCAGCTGCGCTTTGGTCTTGGGTAGCTCCAAATCTCGAATCAAATCGTTCAGCTCCTCTTGGGTTATAACATGCGGTTCCTCAGACTCCGAAGGTAAAAAATCTGGATCATCCTGAAAGCTTTTCTCAGATTCACCTGGTTCCGAATCCAACTCATCAGCACGTCCAGCAATATTTGGAGATATTGGAACTGGCATTGCTTCGGAGTGAAATGTTGGCCTTGATAGGTATTCGATTTTATGCTTCAAAGCTATGGAAAATCCATGAATTTTTGTCAAACAAAAGTAACAATCGCTCATGTGATTGGTTGGATTAGACCACACCATAGGTTTGGCAAAAGGTAAGCCTTTGTGCGTACCTTTCATCCAACCAAGCAATGCTCGGTAGCATGAGCAACAGGAGTATGTTGGAACCCATGGAAACTCACGATTTGGAAGCTCCTTGTCAAAATACAGCTGATATGCTGTCTCCAACAAAGGTGTAAACCCCTTTCTCTGTTCCTTCAATATCACGTCTCCACAAATGTAACAAAATTTTTGCGGATCGTTCAGACAAATTCGCGACATTTTTACAAAAATAAAAAAACGCGTCCGTAACACTCAAATAGCTAGCTTTGAATGAATAAAAAATGATTGTGCAAGGCTGAAGAGAGTCAACAAGAGCATTAATTGACGCCAAAGCAAGACAGCAATAATGACACAAATTTTGTGCCGCAAATACGCCAATAGACCTTTTCGACATTTAAACGTCTTTCTTTGTCTAACATGCGGGGATTAATGCACGGTTTGGTTTCCCACAACTTCGTTGACCTCTCACTCGCACTGCTTCGATTCAAATCTTGCAGTAGTGTGCGCAAATTAAACTTCAAAAAGCTCTATAAAATGCCGCATTAAGCTACGTGCTTGAGGATTCTTGCTTTCTTTTTTAACATATCTTTTCCTTATTCTCTCGAGCAATAGTGACTAACACAGAGTCATTTGTCTCTGTCTATTCTTTTGTTTTTTGAGTGTTTGCGTGTTTTAATGCTGTCTTGCTCACTCCTATCCTAACTTAAAAATACGGCACTGCTGAATAGAGTATTTAATGAGGCGTTTTTGAAGGGCTCTGTGCAGCTGACTTTTGAATTAATGAATGAACTTTGAAGGTCTTCAGTTCCCAAACTGCTGTAAGAAGCAACATTAATATACTCAATATACTCAAAAAGGCACAGCTAAAGGGATCGTTCATAAATTACGTTATGCTTTGAGAGGGATGTGGGGGGGGGGGGGGGGGTTTAAAAAGTGACGATGCATACAACAATTTTCAAAAATCCATACAAAAAATGTGATAAAGAAAGGAGGGGGTTAAAAATCTGTATTTTTGAGCGACGTAATTAATGGACGGGTCTTGATTTTCATCAAAACTCGTAATTTTGTGAATGTAAACCCGGTTTTTACATCAAACTTACGTGTTACGAAAAGTCCGTGTTCACGAATGAATTCAGGGAGGTCCATTTCATAAAATCCAAGCCCAACATTCAAAGGGTGGAGCTGAAATTCATGTTTTCAAAATAGGAAATCTTGATTTTCATGAAAATTCGTAATTTTGTGAATGAAAACCCGGTTTATTTCATCAATCTTACGTGTTGCGAAAAATCTGTGTTCACGAATGGATTCAGGGAGGTCCATTCCATAAAATCCAAGTCCAACTTGCAAAGGGCAGAGCCAATATTCTGGTTGTTGCTTAGGTAGATCATATTACTAAGGAAGCGCGTGTTTTTGTGAATTTTAATAACATTTTTCTCAAAAACTGGACGTGTTACAGCATTTCTGAGCCCATATTTGGATTCAGCGTAGCAAAATCTATAAAATCCAACCAAAAATGCCGACGGGAGCGAAAAAAGTTCCGATTTTGCCGACTAGTGTTACCAACGTGGTTGTGCAGATTTTTTTCTCTCCTCTCGGCTTCCATCTGGAATAACTTTTGACTCACTGCACGAAACACCGTGAAATTTATACCACAGAAAGTGGGCGCCTAGGCAAACAAACCGCTTTTAAAGAATTCTTGCAGCGATCACTTTCCGTGCCACTGAAAAAACAAAATTACTGTATCAGAACACTACAAGATTAGAAAATTAGAAATTACGCACTCTCTCCCCCACTCTCCCATTTTCCCTTTATTATATTATTGTGTATTAGTGTGATTAAGGGTTTTTTTTTTTTTTTTTTTTTATTTTTTCCCAACGTCTCACCACGCCCCCCCACCCCCCACCCTTTCTTTTTTTTTTTTTTTTTCCTCTGTTCGGGACATAAACCACTGCGACCAGTAATTTGATCTATTGTAGTATATCCCGTATCCTTTGTTTAGTGCATGTCGAGTTACTTCATCACTATTGAGAAATGATGAAGTATTCGGTGTTGTTACAGTTGTCATTGTTTGTTTTGTTGGCAATGAATCGAGTTTTATTGAAAGTTTCCGCTATTTAAACCCTTTGTGAGCGACAGTACTCTTCAAAGGCGCGCCTCTTTATCCGTCAAAACCGGATTCATTGCAAACAAAACAAACAATGACTCCGATACTGACCATGCATCAGAACCCTAGTCATAACCAATTCAAACTATAGAACATCAAATAGAAAAATGAGAATTCACATAAATGAATACTAACCATGTTTCCCTTATTCCAAGCTCATCCTCGGTGGCTCAATCCGAGTATTGTCACTTTTCACAAGACATAAAATGTAATAAGGACTAATATATGTTCCTTTGATTACAAAAACAAATATGTTCCCTAGTTTGAATTAATTCAGATTAGGGTTCGGTGGTAGATCTGATACCCCGTAACACACCACGAAAAGGTGATCTACCAGCGTTACGGGTTGCCTGTCCTTGTTACTTCCCATGGAGTTCATGTGGTCTGAATACGCCCTTATTGCCCCACCAAATGCTGCAAAATGAAAAAAAGGAGAGAATGAAAATATTTTAACCCTACACCAAAATAAAACTTAATTTTAACATGTTATATTAAACTATATTGTTATTATTTTAACACTTGAAACCACACACGATGGGATGACGAGTATATGGATGAATGTATGTATGTGTGTGTATTTATTTACCAAGGTAAGCAATCAAACGACCACGCCAAAAAACACTAAATATTGATTACATAACATACAACGGGGAAAGGGAGGGACCATCAGGGCACTCAACTGAAATGATTTGGATAGTGACCATGGGACTTCCCTATTGCAACATTTCACGGAACGAGGGTGGACTCTTTGACTCCATCTATTGGTTTTATTCTGTCAATCGAGGACTCGATTCTAGTGCTGTGAGTGTGAACTTGCTGTTGGAAGTAGATTCTCTTCCCTATATGCGCGGATTTTGCGTAAGTGCATCTGATCCAATCGTTTTTCAGAATATTGCAGCGCTGCTTTGCTACAATAGATTGTACACATATTCAACACATCAAGACGTTTAATTTAAACACGGCGGAGTAATAAAGAAAAATTGACGGGATTTGGGTTGCTGCTGAAGGAGTGCTCCACCCAACAAACATCAATGCTGAATAACAGTTTGTTCAAACAGATTTGGAGAAGTCGTTCAGCTTTTTCTTCTAGAAAGCTAAATAATTTCTCCAAATTTGTTTAAACAAGCGGTTATTGGACACTGCTGTTTGTTGGGCACCCTTGTTAGCATTAAACGAAAATTCTTAAAATTGTCGATAGTTACCAAAACCAAATGACGCAAATTCTTACAAAGAGTCTTGCGTCTGTAAAGATTTATATTAAATATTGATTATCATCGTAAACTGTCAGATTGTATTTTGGTTTTGAATACAGCAGATCTCCTTTTTGGTAAACGCTGACTTTTGTTTTCAGATTATTCTCCATTTAATTTGATTTAAGGAGATGCACAAATATATATATATTCAAATATTAGTATAGATTTAAACTAACGGTAAGGATGCCATGGAGGCTACTCTCAAAGTGTGATGATCTCCGGTAATGATAAAAATGATATCTTCCTAACCTACTCTCCGTGTCAAAAAATAAATCCAAAGATTTCGCCAATACAATGTACAACGTGCGAGGGATAGCAAAAGTAACTCACTCCAATACTTATGGCCTCACAAATGTTACACACTGTGCTGTAAAAACAACAAATTGACGAGAGTCAACTCTTTGTGTCCTTTCAATAATTGACTATTGTTATCCACCAAAGCCTTACTGCTTTCAATAACATTCGTTTCCAAACCATATTTATCCTTGATAAGCCAAAGTGAAGTTGATCAATAGTATCATTTAACAAAAATGACTTTAAATTGTGATCGAAAACCTGTCATCTTTGAGCCCTACATCTGTAAATTGACGAATTTGCAGAAGAAGTTCGTCGAAGAGGAATTTCATGAGTTTGATGCCATTCGAGGACAATGGATAGACGAACTACGTCAATGGGTCATAAAAAATTCCGCCATCAGCTGGTGTCGACAGGATGGATTGTTTCTTCTTCGATTTCTTCGGTACACTAAATTCGCCCGATGGTGTGAGGCTCCCGGTCTGGCTCAGGAGGCGCTGGCACGGTACCTAGCAATGCGCCATATCTACCCCGAATGGTGCCACGGGCTGGATCCCCGTGGTGAATTGATGCAGAAAATGATGAAAGACGAGGTTTTTACGATCCTCGGCACGGACACGGCTGGTCAGACGATCGTTTGGATACGACTCGGTCGGTTTGATGTGGACAATCTGGACTCGATTGTGCTGCTTCGATATACGATCATGTTCTTGGAGTTGATGGCCGAACAGGAATCGGTACAAATCGGTGGAATCAAAGTTTGGGTCGACTATAAGGGCACAACTTGGAAGCATTTTCTACGATACAATTTTGATATTTTGCGAGAATTCAAGAGGGTCATCGAAAAAGTAATGCCGATATGGATTCGAGAGGTTCACAACGTGGGATTGCCGGAGATTGCAGGTTCTTTTCGAACATTTCTATGTGATTTGGGAACAGACATGTTCAAGTATAAAACATTTGTAATACATTCATTCAGAGTTGATATGTTTCTTGAAATCTTAAAAAAAAATCTTCTTTCTACAGTGGCATACGTCATCCGATGACGTCATGCAGCATTTCGAGAAAGTAAATTGGCCGGACGAGTACGGAGGACGAAACAACGCAACTAGACAGGCAGGATATCTCAAGCGATTGTTCGAAGAGAAGAGAGATTTACTGATGGATTTGGACCGAATGGACATCAACGTTGGGCTCGAAGAAATAAGATTCTTCAAACCTAAGTACGAGGATCAGAGCAAACCCAATACCGGAGGCAAAGTGAAAATCGAACCAACGGCGAATATTAAATGCGACTGTGTTAAGGAAAAATCGAGTTTTGAAGTGACGGTAATCGTTAAGAGCGAGTTCGGGAAAAATGTGATGAAAGAAAATATACAACCTACTGCAGCAACTAACAAACCGGAAACAAAGAAAAAAGTTTCCAAAGCTAAGAAAAAGAAAAGTGTGAAGGCAAAAGTCGACACTAATAGAAAGGGAGCTGGAAAAAAGGCTAAAACGTCAAAATAGAAGCAGAAGGGAAGCGGGTTTCGTTACCGGGTGAAAAATCAAATGTGAAAAAGCCTTGGAAATAATTTGTTCTGTTTATGCTGATGTGAATGCGATAGTTTGTCGATTTTATTATTATGATGTAGTCAAGTGTTTTTCATGTTTACTTTTTTATGATAGTGATGTAATAAATTTATTTATTGTGTATCTAAATTCATTCCTGAATGTTCAATCCAAGCAATGTCCCGAAAACAGTTCAATTAATGTAATCATTTAAGATCATCTCGAAAGATGATGTATGCACCTGCCACATCATAACAACTAAGCTATATAGCTTTTCCACTGGAAAAGCCGTATTCCATCGCTTGTTGCGCCAGGCACATCAAATTGATTTAATTTATTGCATCTTTACCCACAAGGCCTATTGTTGCATTGAACGTCACTCGCCTAATAGTTCAAGTGCATTCGGGTTTCAGGGTAGTCCACGTCTGGTAACACTGATACACGTGAGAGGGAGATAAGCGCCACCCCGTTGCTAGCGCTGGCCGTTAGATTTCTCGATCTCCTTCAGCGGAGATCGCACACGATCGTCGAATGCTTGCAAATTGCAACTTGCCATACTCAGTACGTTGCTGTAATTAACGCAAAGTGGTTGTCGCACTCAGCGCTAATCCGAACTGATGTGCTAGTATGAGCAAGAGTGTTTTTCTGTTTTGAGCGTTGGAGAATTATGTCCACTATCGAGTCCTACAAATTTGAACTCTCCGATCAATTTCGGACCCTGGCCAAGGATGAACTTAGGGAGGATGACGATGTCCGGCAACAAGCCATGGCTCAGCTGAAAGAGTGGATCGAGAAAAATCCCTACATCAAAAGGTGTCGCACGGATGCAAATTTCCTGCTCAAGTTTTTACGATATCGGAAATTTGCTGTTCATCAAGCAGGGGAAGCAATCGAACGGTACCTGGTCGCTAGACAGAAATTCTCTCAATGGTTCCAAAAGCTAGATCCCCGAGATCCGGCAATGCAGGAAATCCTATCCGATAGCCCACTGACAGCGCTGGGCAAAGACGAGAACGGCAGGACTGTGGTGCTTATCCGCGTTAGTCGATACAATCCTGAACTCAATACCAGTACAACAGTCGTTCGATATCTTATGATGATGCTGGAAATAATGACCGAAGAGGAAGAGTTCCAAATTGCCGGTATTCGTGCATGGGAGGATCACACCGATATGACGATGAAATTTGTTGGAATGTTTAGCTTGACCGATATTAGCTCGCTAATGGTGATGCTCACAAAAACGATGCCACTCCGAATTCGGGAAGTTCACGGAATCAAACTTCCAAAATTTGCCGTAACGTTGACGAATTTCGCCCTTTCCTTCACCAGTTCGAAGCTGCGGGAACGAATTTCAGTAAGTTGTTTAGGTATGTAAATGTTGGAAAAAATGAAGAATTTGTTTTTTTTGCAGTGTCATGCCACAGTTCTGGATGCAAAAAAGCATCTGCAGGAATCGTTGTGGCCTAAGGACTACAATGGCCCGGTTGATGTTGATGCATTAAATCAGAAAATGAGGAAATTACTGGAAGAAAAGCGCGACTTTCTGCTGAGCTTGGACGAGATGGAGATAGACTTGGAACACTATTCCCCCCAAAAACCCCCACAGAAAAAAAAAAAAAAACACCCCCAAAAAAAAAAAACAAAAAAAAAAAACAATCCCCAAAAAAAACCAACAAAAAAATCCAAAATCCCAATTATTACAAAAAAAAACAACACAAATAAAATTATTTTTTTCCCACCAAAGGGCAGAACCAAAATTATTTTAAACAAAACAAACCAAGAAAACCCATACATTTAAGTGACTGTTTGTTGTGATGTGATGTGATAAGAACCCACCATCAGTGCAAGGATTACCTATGTCTTCAGGACTATCTTCAGCAGGTTGCCCCGAAAATATAGCCTACGTGATGGCTTGGTGTAGCAGGGCCAGTCGATCTCAATGAGGACCTTCGGAAGACTACGCCCAGAAGGCCGCGTGTCTTCTCATGACAAGGGACTGGTGACTCCACGAACCCTTGTCCAGTCAACAAATCCTTCGACTGCCTTTGGCTACCCCCCCCCCCATATATTTTTTAAAAAAAAAAAAAAAAAAAAAAAAAAAAAAATAATAAAAAACCCTCAAAGAGGATCAATAATAATTAAATAAAAATTTTATTTTAATTATAAAAACAAGAAATCAAATTTTCTTTCCCCCCAACAAAAATTTTAAAATTAAAAAAAACAACCCAAAAACATACCACTCTCTATTTTTAACACACACACAAAAAAATAATGAATTTTAACAAGCGCGTAAAATTTACCCTCGTTTAAATCCAAGCCGAAGGAGGCGTAAACAACGAAATTGTTGGCAATCTTTCAGGCGCCATACAACAATGTATGCAGTCTCTGATAAAACAAGCTAGATTCAGGCGTTATCTGGCTTGAATTTACATGAAATATCCCATTATATGTATTCTGACAAATCTAGCATTCCCTTTATGTGCATAAGATAACGCAGAAAATTCAATGTTTCTTTTTATCTGTGTATATTTCACTGCTTATTATTCGTATAAGACTCTTATGCTTTTATAGGCTGATTAAATATGATATGGTTCACAAACTAAAATACATATACTTTGCTCGTTCCTTACAAGGTCCTACTTTTCTCACATAAAACAATTAAGATATCATAAAAAAAAAAACAAAAATGTTATTTATACAAATTGCAAACTTGAATGAAATTTTCTCTATACTGTCGTAGTTACATTTCAAAGATAGAAATTGGAGCGATCGAAGAGCCCTGTTTGATGATTTCGGAAATAAATGGTTTATCTTATCATAGTACTAACAAACATTTGAGTGACTGTTTGTTATACGAATACGAAATTCAGGTTTTTTCAAAACTAAAATAAAAAAAAAACTTATGTTCTTGTGCAGTTATCAATTGAGAGTTTCCCAGGAAGGTCGAGGAAATTTCCCACCCGACGGATTTCCTCAACTTTACCGGGAATCGAACCCTATACATCCGAATCGGTTTTACTGACTAGGCTATAAAACCTGTTCACGTGAAATTTCGGACATAAAGAAAATGTCAACAAAACCGATTGTTTATTTTAGTATAATAAGTAGAGTTATGCAGCAATTCTATAGGAAAAATATATTCGATCTCCCAGAGTTTCATAATAATTGGTAGTTATGTTCCTTTTCGAAAAATATTAGACCCGTATTTTTTTTTTTTTTGTCATAAGGGTGACCATTTCTACCTTAGGGTGGTCCAAGACATTAACTTGTTTTAACAGATGCTTTTTTTTCCAAATAATCATAACTAATGAATCACTAAGCCGATATTATCGATCAAATATGCAAATGAGTAATAATGTTTATATTTAAACACATGGACAAAAATTGCCGATTTTTCATGGGTTTACCTTAACCCGCAGTGACAAAACTACCAATGCAGCATCAATCATAGTAACCCATAAAACAGCTCTATCAGTCGAACTCTACCGTGATGGCAAAAACAGAAGCAATCGTGCGCGTTCAAAGAACGGCACCCCGCCACGTCGAAAACGAACATCGTGCGGCACTTTGTGGACGCCGGATACGCCCGTTCCGGCATCTACAACATCTTGGCACTATTAGATAATAATCAGAGCATCGAAAGAAAGCCCGGTTCCGAACGGCCGACGACCCTGAGCGACAAGAAGCTTCAAAGGATGCTGAAGAGGAAGACCGAGGGAAAAGTGGCTAGACCGCTGTGTGCGCTTGGCCGGGAGGTCGGTTCAACCGGCAAAACAGTGAAAAAGTACCTGGCGAACATAAACATACATGTCAGGAAGCGGAAGCTGCGTCCACTCCCACCCGCATCTCTTCCCCCCGCCGGCCGGCCCCCCCCCCCACCCCCCCCTTTCCCCCCCCAAACCCCCCGACCCCCCCCCCCCCCAAGGGCTGCCCGACCCCCCCCCCACAAAACCCCCCCCCAAAAACCAACCCCTCCCCCCCCCCCCCCCGCCCCCCCCCCCCCCCCCCCCCCCCCATCCCCCGACCCCCAACTTTTTAAACGAAAAAAAAAAAAAAAAAAAAAAAAAAAACCCAAAAAACACCCCCCCCCCCCCCTCCCCCCCCCCATTTCCCCCCCAAAATTTTCAAAACTTCAATAATTACCTTCCATGGGAGATTTATCAAAAGTAATTATCCCAAGTAACATTGCCAAAACCATCCAGCTTTATTAAGTTTTATTAAAGTTTTATGAAAGCCACTAGAAATCAATTCGGCTTTATTATGGCAGCAAGAGATGCCAATAGGTTTCAAATTTTAGTCAGGTTTATAAGAACCTACACAGCTTCTTTACAACGATCTTAAACCCTTGACTTCTAAAATTCCTTTTACTCCTATCAAAGGTTTTATTTTGACTTTATTAACTCATAAAATGCTGTTTTGAAATGCCGTTTTAGGACTCATTCATATTATCTTATTATGGTCAGTTGAAAAAGCATTTTAAAACCATTTTGCCTCCAGTAAATGCATTAAACGGCTAACTGGCATTGAGGAAAGCTACCAAGCGACCAGATAGTTCTATAGTAGCCATTGCTAAGATAAATTGGCTTTTTTGGCAAAACTGTGATTTCTTGCAATCGCCATATTGAAATATATGAAATAATTGAAATGTGAAAAAATAAATACACCAAATTTTAAATGTAATACAATTGAACTGTAGATCTGAGACAAACTTTGGTATTCGTTTAGATAACCTTATTGAATTCTATCAATTTTCAGGAGTTTCATGATTAATTTACGGAATATATTTCTTTCAATTTTGTTTTTGTTGTTGTAAACTCGCATAATTTCCAAGGCGCATTAATTTTCAGCTCTTATCGTGCCAATATTCACCATAAAATTTAATGCGCATATGATTTGGAGCATGATACGCTATAAAAAAAACTCAATTTCTTTTGTATATTTTGCTATCAATCATAATTTCCCGCAACAGTAGAACTTTTTTCTTAGCCATTATTTACTGTTGAATGAATCAGAAGAGCAACAAAGCAAAACAACAAAAACCAACCACGATATCGCCGTGAAGTTTGACAGCTGTGGCCATTCAGCCCTATGCTGGTTTTGATGGCGGCCAATAGGTTTTATGATGGTTCTCAAGTGGTCATAACAGCTTTCACTAGAACATTTTCAAAATCTTTATGGTCTTAGAAAGGTTTTATTAATTTGTTTTCACAACCGTCTATAGAGTGGGCCACTTTGTACACATTTCGGCTTTAAAGATGCATAGAGGAGGTGTTGGTGGATAAAACAGTTTTGAATGTAGTGTCATCAACAAAGCCGGGAGGAGTGCTATACGGCTGGAATAGAACTGAAATTGTTACTTGGGATTTTTTTTTCTCCCCCCCCCCCAAAACACAATTTTTATTCTAACCAACTATAAAATATTTTTATAAAAAAAAATATAAAAAAATCTCAATTCCATAAAACAAAATTTTTTTTTTTTTTTTTTTTTTTTCGCCCCCCCCCGTTTTTCCCAGTCCCCCTTCCCCCAAATTTTCAAATTTTTTTTGTCCTTTTAAATTTTTTTCTTTTTTTTACACCCCCTATAAAATGGGACACTTAGTAAAAAATTCGGCTTTAAAGAAGCATAGAGGAGGTGTTGGTAGTCAAAACAGTTTTGAATGTAGTTTTATCAACAAAGCCGGGATCAGTGCAATACGGCTGGAATAAAACTAAACCAATGACCAATTTTAGCAGTGTGAACGATGGGAGGTTCTTACACCAACCGAGGCAATTCGTGGTTCATTTGCCCAATCCACGTTCCATCTGCACTCCTTCGTAGCTCTTAAGCAGACACCAAGGGCACGTTGTTCCTCCACGAGTATTGTACATTTTTCGTGGCCGTAGTGGATTGCAAGTTTAATGAATTTGTAGCTCGGGGAACTTTGTTCGATCTTAGCTGAGTCCAAAGTAACCACAATTGCCAGCCATACTGCATTTGCATATCTCTGCTGGTGTTGTTATCGGTGGTCACCATTGAGCTAAGATACATGAATTCGCCTACCGCCTAGATTTCATCACCGTCGATCTGAACTCGTGGTGGGAGGCTAACATTGTCTTCTCGTAATCCTCTTCATCTCATGTATTTTGGTCTTTAACACATTACCCAAGTAGCACAACTTGTTTCAATAGAGCATAAAAATCTCTCTTGAAACAAATTAGGGATAGTTTTGTTTGGCTATGTACCGCAAAATCATACAAAACAGCAACGCAAAAAGCGCAAGGGTGGAGCCTATTTGCAACTTGACGCTGATTCTACAGAGTTGCAATAGCATTTTGTAAAACTTAAAAATATTGTAAATCGCGTTGCAGGAAAGTGCAATGATGCCGATGTTTAAATGAATGTGAGGATAACTTTTTTTTTAATGCATATCGTTATTAACCAAACATTCCTGATCAAAATATTGAGAAGTAAAATGATCTGAAAATCGTGTTGGAATAAGTTTATTTTTAAATGCTTTCGGAGTTATGGATCAATATTCTGTTCTACTACGACAAATATAAACGCCCTAGAATAAATCCTCGAGAATAGAGCATTGTTTCAGAACTTGAAAAAGAAAAATTGGTGTAAAATTATGTTTACATGTGCAAGAATCAGATTTCTGATTCATTCGAAGAATTATAAATCGTTACAGGTTCATGTTAGGTTCAAACTGTGGAAGAATGAGTGAAATTTAAAAATATCATTTTGTATTGCAAAATTTTGGCATATGGCGACTGCGATCAAACTAAATACACTACCGGCTAAAATAATCTTGAATCCATTCTTAACACGTGAAGTACTTCTATGATATTTATTTATGCAGACATCTTAAAATTATAATAAATCTGGTAGCGACAGTCGTAGTTTAATAGTGAGTTTTTTTTGTTTGTGTATACCTGATTTACTTAGAATTAAAAACTACTGTACTATTAATAAATTTAATACTGCACTTAACTAATAGCTGCTTATTTGTTCAAAGGATATGCATAACGTACTGATTTGTCCACATAATTTCCTATATTTTTGTAGGCTATGGTGACATTTTTAATAAGCTACCTAAATTTTTCACAGAAATACGGTTTTTTTAAATTGGTCTGTCCAAAAACGACTTTTTTCACATATGTTATGAAAACATCAAGTTTATAAATTTTGAAATTTTGGTCACATAAGGTCTATACATTGGTTATAGTGTTGTCAAATTTTCGGCCAAAAATATTGAGAATTGACAAAGTTACTGAAGGTTGAACATGGCATTTTTTGGAAGCAAAATTTCGCTCGGCTTTTTTTTTGCTACTGAGTGTAAATGAGTTGCATAAACTCCAGATCACGTTGAGCCAAAATGTCTCTAACTGGTACATTAGGTTGTCTACCTCGAGCCCGAAGGGAATCATAAAGCTCAGATCTGACTCCACGATGCTCAGCGCATGACCAAATAATGTGATCTGCGTCCTGGTAACCTTGTCCACATTGTTGTCGCTCAGCCCAACTCGGTATAAATGAGCGTTCAAATAATAACGATTGGACATGAGGCGAGACATCACACGAATGAAGTCTCGGCCCACATCCATCCCCCCAAACCAAGATTTCTTCGACACCTTTGGGATGATAGAATGTTGCCATCGCCCCAAATCTCCTTTACTCCATTTATGCTGCCAGCTAACGAGAGACTGTTGACGAAAAATAGGAAAAAAATCATTGAAGGCGATTTGTCGATCATAAATATCGCCTTCCATAGCGCCCACCTTTGCAAGCGAGTCCGCTTTCTCATTGCCGAGAATCGAACAATGAGAAGGGACCCATATAAAGGTGATGATAAAATAACGCGAAGATAAAGCACTTAGAAGCTCCTGTATTTTCATGAGAAAATACGAGGAGTGCTTTACCGGCCTCAATGAGCGAATAGCCTCTATAGAACTGAGACTATCCGTGAAAATGAAATACTGATCCGGTGTAAGTGAGGCAATAATTTCTAGCGTAAAGTGTATTGCCGCTAATTCAGCGACATATACGGAACAAGGAGCTTGAAGTTTACGATTGGCGCTATGAATTTCATTAAATATACCAAAGCCTGCTGACTCCTCCATCAATGATCCGTCAGTGAAGAACGATTTAGTGGAATCGACTTGGCTAAACTTTGCAGCAAATATAACAGGAGAAATAATAGGACGATGATGCTCTGGGATTCCATGAAGCTCCTGCTTCATGGATAAATCAAAATGAACCGAATTGTCGAAGTCGGAGAAGCGAACACGATTGGGAATATTCGGCGAAGGGCTGACATCCTGTGTAATGTACAAATGGTACAAAGTCATGAAGCGGGTTTGAGGATTCAACTCAAGGAGCTTCTCGAAGTTTTCGATCACATGGGGGTTCATAACTTCACACCTGGTGAGGAGCCGGAGAGACAATTCTGAAAACCGATCAGAGAGTGGCAACATGCCCGCCAGCACTTCAAGACTCAAAACTTCAAGACTGAGTCGAGTGCATGCAACCTAACGCAATACAAAGACACCGATACTGAATACGTTCCAGTTTAATGATGTGCGACCGAGCCGCTGACCGAAAACAAAAACTACCGTATTCTATAACCGACTAAATCGTTGTCCAGTACAACGTTAGAAGATCTTGCGGATGTGCTCCCCACCAGGTTCCGGTAATTGTTCGAAAAAAGTTGACCCTTTGCTGGCACTTTCGCTTCAGATACTCAATGTGGGATCTCCAGGTGCACTTTGAATCGAACCAGACCCCAAGATATTTAAATGACATGGAATGAGTTATCGGTTGTGCTGGGCTATGCTTCTTAGAAAAAAACCACCAACTCAGTTTTCTCCGTAGAGAATTCAATACCTAGCTCTAGAGCCCAAGTAGACAAATTGTCTAAGGTATCCTGTAAGGGTCATTGCAGATCGACCCCATTGGATCCCGTGACAGACACTACGCCGTCATCTGCAAGTTGTCTCAACGTACAGTTGTCACTTAGACAATCGTCAATGTCTTTGACATACAAATTATACAAAAGAGGGCTTAAACATGATCCCTGGGGGAGACCCATGTAGCTAAATCGGGAAGCTGTAGAGGTTCCATGAGAAAAGCTCATATGTTTCTCTGACAGCAAATTGTACAAAAAGTTATTCATTAATGGTGAAAAGCCACAAACGTGGAGTTTATCGGAAAGAACTTCAACAGATACTGAATCAAATGCCCCCTTGATATCCAAGAATACAGAAGCCATTTGCTCTTTTTTTAGCAAAAGCTAACTGAATATCTGTGGAAAGCAACGCGAGACAGTCGTTCGTTCCCTTACCCCCACGGAAACCATATTGACTATCTGAAAGCAGGTTGTTCGTCTCAACCCATTTGTCCAGATGGAAAAGGATCATTTTCTCCAACAACTTTCGAATACAAGATAACATCGCGATGGGTCGATAGGAGTTGTGGTCGGACGCGGGTTTGCCAGGTTTTTGAATGCCAATAACTCTCACCCTTCTCCAATCATCCGGTACAGTGTTGAGTTCCAGAAACTGATTAAACAAGTGCAACATGCGCCTCTTTGCGACGTCTGGGAGGTTTTTAAGCAAGTTGAACTTGATCCTATCAGCCCCTGGAGCCGTATTGCCACACGAAAGGAGTGCGATAGAGAGTTCTACCATTGAAAAGGGTTGGCTAATCTCATCTATCGAATTATCAGTTTTGCGAGGAATGATCCGTGCCGGCACAGAATCTGGACAAACTTTTCGCGCGAATTTGAGGATCCATTGAACTCGCACAGATAGAAAGAAACATTTAATTTTCTGCGTTATCTACTGCACATAAAGGGAATGCTAGATTTGGCTGAAATCAATGGGATATTTCAAGTAAATTTAACTCAGATAACGACTGAATCTAGTCCGTTATATGGAAGATTGAAAACATTGTTGTATGGCGCATGAAAGATTGCAAACAATTTCGTTGTTCACATTTCCTTTGGTTTGGAATCAAACGCGGGGAAATATTACGCGCATGTTAAATTCCATTATTTTTTTTCTGTGCGAAAACTGAAATAAAATGGAAAACTACTAAAATAGTGGAGAACTGGTCTCTCATATGGAGATCTCTTAAGAAAAAAATGTATATTTTGGTACATTTTTCAAAGAAAAAAAAAACCAAGATGATTCTAATACATCTATGATATACGAAAAAGGGCTTCCCCGAAGATCAAAGTCTTCGCGGTCTCCCCTAATATAAACACTCAATTGAACCAGAACGGTTTATTAAATTCAACGGATAATGTATAGTACCATTTAACCCCACGGGCGCGTTTTGTCCTGTCTCTCTCTATAATATATAACCTTTTTGAAGCTAAGGCCCTTGATTACCGTTAAGTTGCAACCGAATAAAACAAGCAAAGTTGTTGCTTATCATATGCATTTCTAAATTCACTCTTCCTTTTTTAATGCTATGCAATATACCCAGACTTACTGCCCGACGTTCCAACACTATTTCTCACGCACTCTTGAAATTGCAATGAGCAATGTAACCTCGGCATGCAGCAGCGTGTAAAAATCAAAAACAACTAAAAACTGTAGATAGATGTCTGTGCGCATTATTAGCTACAAGCCGGTTTTCGCCATATCCATTACTTTCGCTATACACAATAAACACCAACGTCCGCAACATAGCGCATACCGTACCTCCTACTGCAAAAAAAAAGCAACACGTTCGTCGTTTCTTCCGCAGTTAAATCGCCAACATAGTGGATGGAGCCACCAGTTTCGAGCGCCAGTTTACTTTGAACCACACGTGCGGAATCTTGGCGTCTAACTTCAGCGTCGAAAAGTGCCCCAAGGAGTACCAGGCTTATAGTTGTAATTTATCGGATCGCGAACGACAACTAGCTAAGGAGCTGCTGAATGAGGATGACGCCGTCCGGGAGCAAGGTCTGCGAGATATCCGGGATTGGATCGCAAAACACCCACACATTCGAAAGTGTCGCACGGATCCTTTGTTTCTATTGCGATTCCTAAGGGCTAAGAAGTTCAACCTGACGGAGGCATGTGAAACACTGGAGAGGTATCTCTCGATGCGAGAGGTGTTCAAAGTTTGGTTTGAGAATCTGGATCCCGAGGATAAGTATATGAAGCAATTGCTGGCAACGGAAGGGGCGCTACCACTGGGAGTGGACAAACGTGGCCGTATGGTGGCGTTGGTCAAGGTGCGCAATTTTGACGCTACCAAGTACACCAGCCATCATTTGGGACGGTTTACCCATATGTCAATGGAAGCGTTCCATGACGACGAACGGGTTCAAATCGGCGGTGGTGTGGCAATAGTGGACTGCGAAGAGGCCACCATGGCCCATTTCACTCTGTTCAAACTGGCGGACATAAGGAATTTTATGGACTGCATAAAGCAGGCTCTTCCCGTTCGAGTCCAGGAGGTTCACTTGATTGGACTACCACGCATTGGAGCGGCGATTGGTGATATCATACTCAAACTAGCTAGTGCGGAGATGAAGCGTAGAATCAATGTAAGTTTTTGTTGTAGATTTTTTTTTTGCTATAGATAATGGAGGTTTGATAATCATCATGATTTATTTACTAGTTTCACGCAACCATGGCTGACGCACTGAAGGTGTTGGATGTGCAACTGCTGCCGACGGAATACGGAGGCAATCAGAATGCTACGGAGATTACCGAGCGATTCAGGAAACGTTTGGATGAGAGCCGTGAAATGTTGCTAAAGCTGGATGAGCTGAACATTGACGCCGCGCCTTATGCAGATCTCTGGAACCAAGGAAAAGACGACGACATTGAGTTTGGCATGGAAATTGACTAGTGAATGTGGTTAAAATAATTGTTGGGCATTACTTGCCAGTTCGATTTCACAACTTATAATTGATTTCAATCGTTGTTTAATGATATGCACAAACCAAAATTTATTGTTGTACTCGCACAGTTCTTATCAATATACAGTTCAAGGAACTACCACCACCTTGTGAGCTCATACCAAATCACACTTATTCCTTATGTAATTTATGTATCATGACTTCGAACTAACAATCACGAAGTTAGTGTGGGTATCGAAATTTGCCCTGCGGTAATTACGTTATCGCAATTATAATTCCATAGTTCCTCTTATCGGCCAATATTTGTTCAATCAATTACCATCACTCTCAATCCACATTCAGCTTTCGGAAACTGCCGGGAACCCCTCCATCGATGTCACTGTTTGGATTCCCGCCCGATTGATCCCACAGAGATGTATAGTGTTCGATGTCGATATCCATGTCATCTAACGCCAGAATAAGACTGCGCTTTTCCTCCAACTGATCCTTCAACTTCTGTGCAAACTTCGTGGTGTCATGAGTTCCTCCATATTGTTTCGGCCACAGGGACTCGTCGAAGAAATTCTTCGATTCCAACACGGTAGCGTGACACTAGAAGAAAATACAGATTTATGAAATCCCACTAAAACCTGACTCAAGTGCATCCATATTACCACAATGCGATCTTTGAGCTTCGAACTGGCGAAGGACAGCAACAGGTTGACAAGTGTTAAGGCAAACTTGGGCAGCTTTGCACCGTGAATCTCTCGGATTCGAATTGGCATCGTCTTGTTTACGGCGTCCATCAGCAGTTTCAAATCTCCAACCCCCCACATGCCATAGTGCTTCATAAGGCTGTCGGTGTAATCTACCCATACTCTAAACCCTCCGATCTGAAGTTTCTCATCCTCAAGTAATAGTTCAAGGAACATCATTGTGTATCGAAAAATTGCTATTGGATTCAACTTTTCCACATCGAATAATCCATAGCGAATGAATACCACCGTTCGACCTGCTTCATCCTGACCAATAATGGTAAATGCCTCATTCTCAATTGAAGTTTGCATCAGCTCATCTCGGGGATCCAATTGTTTGAACCACTCACAAAAGGTCTGCCGCATGGCTAAATACCGTTCCAAGGCTTCCTGGGCCGATGGCACAGAAAATTTCTTAAATCGTAGAAACCTCAGCAAAAACACAGCATCCGTGCGGCATTTTCGGATAAACGGATGTTTGGCGATCCACTCACGCATCTGCGTCAGCGATTGTTCCCGAATTTCGTCGTCCTCCCGTAGTTCCTCTTGGGCTAGTTTTCTGAACTTTTCCGATAGCGTAAACGTGTATGGTTCATAGTTGGAGGGATTTTTTTCCACACTAAACAAAGACGACGCCATCCTGCGATCGATTAGATCTATTCTCATCACCTTCCAGACCAGTACTGAGGCTTAAGTAATTATGATAATCAATAGCTGTACAGTGTGGTTGGCTCCCCCGAGGCACACGATGCGCAAAATACGAGACGATTCGATAGCAAGAAAGAATCACGTTTGTTTCTCACAGTAGATAAACATATGGTTTGGAATATTACGTTGACAGGGAGCGTTAGTCTGTATGCGTGTTTACAATTGCTTGTTGGTAGTGAATTACTGGTTCGTTTATGTCGAACTTTTAAACTTTATTAAGCATGATGAGATCAAGCAAACGTTAATCTATAAAGATCTAACGATAATATGTGACAAAACCATTGAATACTTGATATTCAGATAACCCACAGTACCTTGTGATCAAAAAGTTCCGGTAATTTGACAAAAAAACGCATTTATTTCAATTTTTAATTGATATCTTTATTATCGCCTTCAAAGTACTCGCCATTAGAGGCAACACACATATGCCAGCGCTTTATCCAATCATCCATACATTTTGTATAGGCCGATGAATGTATGGCTTTCAGTTCTTCCAGCGAATTCTTTTTTATCGCATCAATCGATTCAAAACGCCTACCTCTGAGCGGAATTTTCAGTTTTGGGAAGAGAAAGAAGTCGCACGGGGCAAGGTCTGGTGAATATGGTGCTTGTTTGATGGTATTGGTGGAGTTCTTGGCCAAAAATTCACAAATAGTGAGCGCGGTGTGTGATGGAGCGTTATCGTGGTGTAAAATCCACGAATTATTGCGCCACAATTCTGGCCTCTTCTTTCGAATTGCCTCACGCAAACGTCTCATAACTTGTAAATAATACTCTTTGTTAACAGTTCGACCTTCTGGAAGGAATTCAGAATGGACGACACCGCGAAAATCAAAGAAAACGGTCAGTAAAACTTTAATTTTGGAGCGACTTTGTCGTGATTTTTTTGGTTTCGGCTCATCTTCGGCGCGCCATTCGGACGATTGTTGACTTGTGAGCATATCAAATTCATATAACCACGTTTCATCACCAGTTATGATGCGTTCCATGAATGTGGGATCGCTATCTGCGTTCGCAATCATCTGTTTAGCGACCTCAACTCGATGCTGTTTTTGCAAAAAATTCAGCTCTTTTGGAACAAGTCGTGCTTCAATGCGTTTCATGCCCAGAATTTCCGTCAAAATGTGTTCGGTCGATCCAAATGAGATATCAAGGAGTGCAGCTATCTCCCGAATGCTAATTGAGCGGTTTTCCATAACTAAATTCTTCACGGAAGCGATGTTTTCATCGGTAGTTGAGGTCGATCGTCGTCCAGAACGCGGCATGTCACTCACGCTTTCACGGCCTTCTTTAAAGTCTTTGTGCCAAACAAATGTACGATTTTGTGACATAGAGTCCTCACCAAAGGCTTTTTGCAACATTCTGAGCGTTTCCGCTGCAGAAAATCCGTTTGCAACACAAAATTTCACACAAACGCGTTGTTCCAATTTTTTATCCATGGTAAAAATCGCCGAGCGTCTATTTTTCGACTAACAAAAGCAGTTGTCAAAACAAAACTAATGGATAATTTGCTCTCACACTTTGACAGAATATCAGAACTAGTGTTGCCATCTTACACTAAAAAGATTTTACCGAAAAAATAAAGGCGGCCTTTTTAAATTGAAAATTACCGGAACTTTTTGATCACAAGGTATGTAAATGTAATATTTCAGATTCGCAGACGTCGGCATCGATTGGTTTCCGAATCGGAGTTAAGCTGCATTTAGATTGGGAAATTTTTAGGGAACATGTAGCATTCAAATAGTTGCAGCAACGTAGGGCGCATCCCAAGTAACAAATTCAATTTTAAGGTACACTCGAAGGAGTTTTCAAGACTCAGTTGATAAAACCAGGCATAAAACAAGATATTCATAACATCGATAAAACAGACATAAAACCCTCATAAGTTCAAAAAGGCCCATACTACAGGAAGTTCTCAAGACTATTTCTCAAGTTTAAAATAGTTTTGATAGTTTTATCGGTACATACTTGTAATGGCATTCAAGACATGCTTAAAACTATGATAAAACTACCACAAGTTTTGATAGTTTTTTGATTTCAAAGATTCCATTTTTGAATTCGTTCTGCTGAATGAGGGCTTTTTTGTTTATAGTTGAGTGAAAGCTATTAAAGAAAAAAAATATCGATATACATATGATGTTTCGTTTCCAAAGTGGATACGTATGTAAATTAATTGTTAAATTGACCATAAATGCATGAGTTTTTTTTTGCCTGCAATTGGCGTTTTTATAACATAAAAGTTCTAAAATTATAATGGGCCACACAATTATTGCTAGAACATTGATCTATGAAAAAAAAAATTCTTGAAAATTCAACAATTAGGTGCAAGCCTGATAAATTGTTAGATCTTGAAATTTTATCTACAATCCATTTTAAGTTTCAAAATGTATTTTAAACAGCAGAACTTGTTCGTAGCATTGAAAGAAACCCAGTGAAGCCATATGTAAATGGCTATCATGCCGAGGAAATCCATAATAGCCACGCTCGCTATTTTTTAATGGTCTTATCTGAAACTACCATAAAGCGTAAATAAAACTAATATTTCTTGCACAAGACTAACAAGATTTTTTGAGGAGCGCGATAAGTTCATCTTTATTTGTTCTATTCTTGAAAAAGATGAGTTACGCTTGAATAAAACTTGTTTGAATTGCTCAAGGCAAATAAGTCTTTCGTAAGATAGTCATAAAATCAGTGTGGAGAAGGCAAATCATAAACAAGAAAATGTGAACGTTCAAATCAAAAGTGCCTATGCATAATTGTTGTTCTTAGTCATAATTCCAGCTTAGTTTTTATTGAATTTTCGCTTGAACGATCCACTAGTTTTTAATTAAGGTCTGTATCCACATCAATCCGGACACCTTCAAATCATTGTAACTTTTGAAATATTGCACGTAGGAATGAAAAATTTCACTGTGGTATAGCTGAGAGTCTATGATGCAAAAGACTATGATTGATGATTACATTTCATGTTTAGTATTCAAGATGGCGACGAAAGAAAAACAAGTGCGCGAGCGAATTTTGTACGGGCGTACGGAAAATCTTGACTTGTCAATACGGGACCTTGCAAAAACATTGGATTTGCCTAAATCCACTGTTCACGATGTGCTCAAATCATTTTCGGAACGTTTGACGGTGGAGAGGAAACCGAGAAGTGACAAAAACATTGGATGCGCTGATCCTGTCATGGACCGAAAGGTGAAAAGGATATTAACGAAAAACCCAAATCTCTCCATTCGAACGGTGGCTTGTAAAATAGGGATGTCGCCTGGTTTTGTCCAAAAATCAAAACAACGTTTGGGACTTAAGTCGTATAAAGTAAAAACAAATGCAAATCGCAACGACACACAGAACTTGGCAGCAAAATCACGGGCTCGACGTTTGTACTGCGAATATTTGACGAAGTTTTCATGCGTTGTTATGGGCGTTGAAACTTATGTCCTGGAGGATTTCAAGCAGCTTCCAGGGCTGGTTTTTTATTCTGCTATGGCCAGAAATGCTACAGTTGAGCATTTCAGAACGAAGAAGGCATCGAAATTTCCCAAAAAATACCTTGTGTGGCAAGCAATTTGCACGTGTGGCAAAAAGAGTAAATCTTTCGTCACTACAGGCACAATCAACAAGGAGATCTATCAGAAAGAGTGTCTGCAGAAGCGATTGCTACCCTTCATAAAAAGTCACAAAGAAAAACCTTTGTTTTGGCCCGATTTAGCATCATGCCACTATGCTAAAACTGTGATTGAGTGGTACCAGTCAAATCAAGTGAACATTGTTCCAAAAACCTCTAACCCGCCAAATTGCCCAGAGCTACGACCAATCGAGAGATATTGGGCTCTGATGAAGCGGAAGCTTTCTGGAAGGAAGCAAGGAATCAAAGACATCAAACACTTCCAGCAAATTTGAACAAAGACGGCTTCTACGATTTCTGAAGAGTCTGTACAATCCCTAATGGACGGAGTTAAGCGCAAAGTTCGAAAATTTTATGCAAATATCGAATAACTATGTTTTGTCTTCATGAATTGTTAAAACACATCCCATGAATCTGAAATAAACAACTACGATGGATATATAATGCGAAATTTATGTTTTATTCATGTTTTGAGGTGTCCGGATTATTGCGGGTACAGACCTTATTTCCACCTTTGGACTTCCATTGTGACAGTTTGTTTATTTTTCACATAATGTTCTTTCTCAAGAGTATGTGTTCTTATTTAAAATCAAATGGTTCTAAGAGCGTTTTATGGCAGCATTTCCAAGATACACTCATCTTAAAGAAGAATGTCATAAAACTATTTCAAAGCTTTTATCAGGTTTTAAGAATGTTGCGAAATGATGTCTTGAGAGGGGAATCAAGTATCTTATAAAATTACTTATAAGGTGAATTACACTTATAAATTATTAGTTTTATGGAGGTTTCTTCAAGTGTTCTTTAATCACAATTAAGAACTGTTTATCAATTAAAATCACGGTAACTTAAGCTTTCCGTAATTATTGTAACCAATTGTAATCATATTCTGCAGTGAAAGTAGATTTCTTAATGCTACCTTGCAACAATCGTTACCGTAGGTTGACACATATGTTAAATGTGAAAAATGGAAATGAAGCGGCAACAGAGGGCATGAAGAGGGGACAAAATTAAATCACATGCAGCCAAAGGAACATTGAGCAACAGCCAGGAACATGCCAGCATCATGCTACAATGTTGCATGCCACATATTCCCAAAATGTCTCCTAACTTCATTTCTGACGTTGAAAATGAAGGTATTCTGCTTCCAATCGTTGGGGAAAATGTGACATTTCAGTTGATTTTTGACAAAACTGCCAGCCTTGGATCTAACCAAATTAATCATGTAAAAAATCAGCAAAATTGTAATTTAGATTTTTTGTTAACAAACATTCATGAGGATTTTTGTGTTAATGAATGTTTGACACCCTTATCGTAAAACGAAACATTTCATACTGCAATTGAATATTCCCTATTTGTTCATTACACTCCACGGCCCATCGACTATGAATATGAGAAAATCTTTGAATAAGGGCTGTTTCGATCAAAATTTGGTCGACTTAAACTTGACGCATTTCCTTTCATTGCGCATTAAAAAAATTTGCACACCCCTAATTTTGAAGATGTGTGCGTGTAGCAGCATGTCTTTATTTTGATTTTGAGATTAGCACTTTTGTTATCAAAATGTCGTCGAAGGAAAAGAAGCAACGCATCAAAATTTTGCACGTGCATGGCGAAAATCCAAACTACTTTCACGCCAAGTTGGCGAAATTGTTGAATGTGGCTAAATGAACTATTATGCACGTATTAAAAGTGTTAGTAACAGTCGATTTAGCCGGTGAACGTTTGTCAACAGCCATAGAGATAGAGCTAAAAAACGAACTGGACTGTCGACTTTCAAGAAAGTGGTGACTTTTTTTTGTTTAGGTGACTCCAAATCGCGACGATAAACAAAACACGTCGGCCAAAGCACAATCGCGAAAGTTGTACACGACGATGCTGACGAAGTTTGATTGCGTGGTACAGGACGATGAATCTTACGTCAAACTTTAAACAGCTTCCTGGACAGGAATTTTATTCGACAACCGGACGGAGAAAGGTGGCAGATATTTTCAAGCACATTAAACTGTCAAAGTTCGCGAAGAAATATCTGGTGTGGCAGGCTATCTGTACCTGTGGCTTGAAAAAAATGCAACGTTTAGATTGCGACTGGAATCGTCAACCAGGAAATTTATCTGAGCGAGTGCCTACAAAAACGTCTACTGCCTTTCCTGAAGCGACACAATTGTTCCGTTCTATTTTGGCCGGATTTGGCATCTTGCCATTACGGAAAAAGGGCCATGGAGTTGTATGATGCCAAGAACGTTCAAGTGGTACCAAAGGACAAGAACCCTCCCAACACACCAGAGCTCCGTCCAATCGAACAATTGGGCCATCGTCAAGCGGAACCTTAAGAAGACTCAAACAGCTGTTGTGAGCGAGAAACAGTTCAAGGCAAACAGGCGTTCTGCGGCGAATAAAGTGCACAAGGAGACTGTACATAATCTTATGGCAGGTGTTAAACGAAAGACCCAGCAATTGGCATTCGGTAAAAAGGAAGCTTAGCTGAATATTTCTCCTGTATTCTGTATTAACGCAACTTGAAAAAGAAAAAAGAATTTGACTAATTAATACAAACTTTGATCGACTCACACACATTACTGTTTGACCAAATTTTGATCGGAACACCTTTTACAACAAAGCTACTTACGAGAACAAAAGCTAAATTCAATCAACTGGCAATCAATCATACGAAACGAAGTTAATATTGAAAGCGCTGTTGATGTCTTCTACAGGCTTTTATTTGAAATAATTAATGAGAACGTACCTCTTAAAAGAAAAAGACGCAAGATATAACTCTAAATATCCAATATGGTTCAACAGGAATATAATTAATTAGAAAAATCTGAAGCAAAAAGCTCATAAAATTTACAAAAAATACAACTCTAGTATCAATCTGCAATATTATCTGAATATCTGTGATTCAGCAATCAATTCCAATTTGGAAGAGTATAATCTCAGAACAGAGAGCGAAATCAAATCATGTCATAAACAGTTATTCAAGTATGTCAGAACAAAATTAAAACGAAACAACTTCCCTTCAAAAATGTATCGTGATGACAAAAACACTGGGAACCCTGGTGAGATTTGTGACTTGTTTGGAAATTTTTGCCAAGAAATTTTACACGACATTTTCAGATGATGATCGCGATCTAGATTACTTTTCATTCTTACCTGCATTTCCAAATGATATTAGAGTTAGACATAACATTCATGTACATGTTCAAGACATTTTTGCTTGTTTGAAAAATCTTGATGCTTCATCAAATGCTGCGAAAGGTGCGAGACCTGATGGAATCCCTCCAGCATTTATAAAAAATCTTGCCTTTGAACTAACTTCGCCTTTATTGTAGCTCTTCAATTTGTCACTTGATTCAGGTTAGCTCCAAAAATTTGGAAAAACTCAGACCCAATACTTAATTATAAGTCAGGAACAAATTCGATATTCGCAATTACCGTGGAATTTCTATTATGTCTAGCATCCCGAGCATTTTGAAGCTATCGTCAATAGAAAACTGTTAAGACAAGTAGAAAATGTTATAACAATTCAATGTTTTTTTTTTTCAAAGGACGCTCAACTTCCACAAAGTTGTTAGAATTCGCAAACTATTCATTGAACGCCTTGTACACTGATTTTAGCAAGGCTTTTGAACGTATTGACATTCCTCTGTTACTCTACAAGTTAGCAAAAATAGGATTTGAGGATAAATTTCTTGAATGGATATAATGGTTTTTAATAAATCGGCAACAGGTAGTTAGTTTAAATGGGGAAAAATCACACCCTGTTAATGTATTATCTGGAGTACCCCAAGGCTCACATCTAGGACCTCTACTTTTTAACACATCGGTCAATAAGTCCCGGGCCTAAGTAGGAAAACAAAAAATCACTTCCTCATCTGAGCCAAATCTCTTTCCACGGAGCATCTTTTTGAGTTCTGTGAAGAGCCAGTAGTCGCTGGGGGCCAGATCTAGAGAATACGGTGGGTGCGGTAGCAATTCGAAACCCAATTCGACCATTTTTTGCGGCTGTTTTATTGACTTGTGACACGGTGCATTGTCTTGGTGAAAGAGAACCTTTTTCTTCTTCAAATGAGGCCTTTTCTGGGCGATTTCGGCCTTCAAAAAATGAAAAAATTTTCATGCGCATCCTAAAATACAGAGGCCATCACCTTCCCACCCAATTTTTGAGTCTTTGGACGGCTTCTCCGTCTGCACGCCACTCAGCAGACTGCCGATTTGATTCCGGAGTGAAGTGATGAATCCATGTTTCATCCATTGTATCGACGCAAAAACTCCTTCTTATTTCGCGTGAACATCTCCAAAGAGCTCTTTGAATCATCGACTCGTTGTTGTCTTTGCTCTGGTGTGAGCAAACGCGGCACCCATTTGGAAAACAGCTTTTACATACCCAAATGTTTGTGTATGATGGTGTAAACACTACCTTTTGATACCTTCAGAGTGTCAGCTATCTCTTGCAACTTCACTTTGAGATTGTTCATTTTCAGGTTTTTTTTCAAAATTTTCCGGAATAACTGCCTTATTTGGCCGACCAGGGTTCAGCATCATCGGTGTCCGTACGACCACGTTTGAAATTGGAAAACCATCGTTTGATGGTCGTTTTCGATCGGGTAGAGTCCGGACAACATTATTCAAGTCAAGCTTGAGCTTGAACGGTGTTTTTTCTCATCAAAAAGCAATGATATATCCACACACGAAATGCTTTGAATCCATCGTTTTTAAGAATCACAAAAGTAGCGTCACTTAAACCACTGTAACTCGATAAATAATAAACCAAACTTCATGAAATTTTGACAGTAATCATCTTTTGTAGGTAGGTACTTTCAAAAAATTATTTGGATATTGGCGCCATTAGTTAGGCCAGGGACTTTTTGGCCGATGTTGTTATCTTGTTTGTCAATGATATTTCTTATATCCTTAAGCAGGTCACAATTCTCATCTATGCAGACGACATAAAACTAATTATGGAAATTAAGAGTGACCAAAATCATGTAACTTATGTAAACGAAATATTATTATTTGACATATGGTTTAAAAAAAGCTGACTAGAAATGATCTTTAAGAAATGTAACTTAATTACTCTCAGTAGAATACGAAATACACCATAAATGACTACGACCAATATACGATGAAAACATTGTACGTTGAATAAGGTTTATATACGCAATAATCCGGACACGTCAAAACATGAATAAAACATAAATTTCGCATTATATATCCGTCGTAGTTGTTTATTTCAGATTCATGGGATGTGTTTTAACAATTCGTGAAGACAAAACATAGTTATTCGGTATTTGCATAAAATTTTCGAACTTTGCGCTTTACTCCGTCCATTAGGGATTGTACAGACTCTTCAGAAATCGTAGAAGCCGTCTTTGTCCAAATTTGCTGCAAGTGTTTGATGTCTTTCATTCCTTGCTTCTTTCCAGAAAGCTTCCGCTTCATCCTAGCCCAATATCTCTCGATTGGTCGTAGCTCTGGGCAATTTGGCGGGTTAGAGGTTTTTGGAACAATGTTCACTTGATTTGCTTGGTACCACTCCATCACAGTTTTAGCAGTTTTTTTGAGCACATCGTGAACAGTGGATTTAGGCAAATCCAATGTTTTTGCAAGGTCCCGTATTGACAAGTCAGGACTTTCCGTACGCCCGTACAAATTCGCTCGCGCACTTGTTTTTCTTTCGTCGCCATCTTGAATACTAAACATGAAATGTAAACATCAATCATAGTCTTTTTCATCATAGACTCTCAGCTATACCACAGTGAAATTTTTCATTCCTACGTGCAATATTTCCAAAATTACAATGATTTGAAGGTGTCCGGATTAATGTTGATACAGACCTTATGTTTGGTCTATTCTAGAGTATTGTAAAGACTGTATTCGATGAAATTTGGACACACAAAATAGGTCACCAAAAATTTTCCTTGAGCCCGATTCTTTTCAAACTTTCTGGAAATAAAGTACTACTAAATGGTTAAGTTTTGACATAATTGGTTTATTGAACCTCTTCTCCCAACCCAAATGCCCGCACCTTTGCCTTGACCCCTTTCATCATATTTTGGGCAATGATAGGACCGAGTTGCTTACTTACTTTAACCACACTTTCTTTAGTTTAAGTTCATTTTCTATCAGTTTTGGAGTTTTAACGAGCTTTGCTTTCATGATTGCCCAAAACTTTTCAATTGGGCGAAGTTCCGGAGTGTTTGGAGGGTTGGCGTCTTTTGGTACAAAAACTACATTATTATCTTTGTACCAGTCTATTTCGGGCCGGGCATAGTGGCAAGATGTCAAATCCGGCCAAAACAGTGTCGGGCCATCGTGAGATCTCAAGAAGGGCAGAAGTCGTTTTTGGAGGCATTCGTCCTTGTAGATTTGTCCGTTGACGGTCCCAGAGGTGATGAAGGGCTGACTCATTTTGCCACATCCGCAGATCGCTTGCCAGACAAGGAATTTTTTGGCGAATTTCGACAGTTTCTTCTTCCGTACACTCGCCGGAACGGCCAACTTAGAGGTGGCGACGTAGTGTTCCTGTCCTGGCATTTGTCGGCTTTAATGTAGGTCTCATCGTCCATCACAATGCAGAACGGTTTTGTGAGCCACTCCCTGTACAGTTTTCTTGCACGAGTTTTGGCCACCGAGTTCTGTTTATCGCTCCGGTTCGGTGCCTTCTGGACCTTGTACACATGTAATCCAGAACGTTTAATTGTTTTCTGCACAAAACAAACTGAAACTTTCGCCTTTTTCGCAACATCCCTGACCGAAATGTTGGGATAACGCTTAAATTGGTTCAATACCCCTTGCGGCATTTGAGGAATAGGAATTTCTTTGCATTGAATACCAATCGACAAACTATGAAAAATTTGGACCACTTAACCGAATGATGTTTCTTTATAATCTACATTGTGAATCAATTGACTTAACAATGTCACGTAGTAACCTAAGATAGGACTAAGTGTAAATATGTAGTCTACGGTCGGTTGACGAAATAAATAAATAAATAAACAAAACCCAGACAATTCTGTTTCCGCACTTGCGCCAATTGCTACCATCAGAAACTACAGGTAGTTCAGAACAACATCCTCCGAATGATTCTGAGCTGTCCTCCAAAAACTGGGAATTTTGAGATCCTTCGCCTGGCTGGTCTCCAGTTCCTCGGCGAGAAACATGGTATTATCCTGGAAAGGTTCAGAGATTCCTGTCTGAGGTCGCTCCATTCGAGTTAAAGTTAAAACAACGAAATAAAGATACATTTTAGTTGTAGTTCTAGTAATAATATTAAATTATTTTCCACTTGTTCAATTCTCATGACAAAACCCTTTCGTTCTACGGTGCTTGACTTGCATGGAAGATATGATGGAAGGCACAAGTAACCTATGCTAATCGTGTTTGAGGGTGTCGTTGAAATCAACGCCTGAAGTTAGATAATGTTGAATACTTTTCAAATTCACCTCTTCGGTCATCCAGTCCGTGTCATTATGACTGTTGATTATTTGTTGCAAAATTATCAACGCTGTATTTTACTGAACAGTGGAAGGGAGTAGGATTTGCCATTTCCAACGCTATGAGTGATGTACAGTTCCATTGTTGTCCATGTTGTTTGGAGTAAATTTGGAGTTATTGCACATCAATTATTGATCTTTAGCTTATATGATTAATTATATCAGAAACAATAAGATGCTGAACAAACGAAACTAATACAGCTTGCGAACAAAATAAACTCTTCTTGCTCTCAGAAAATGATGTATCACCAAGCATAATGAAAAGTTAATTTGATAAATTAGATTGATGGCTAGTTGTCTTCAATAGGTTTCATTTATTAGACCAATGTAGCAAGCAATCACAGAGTTGATCATAAAAACTTACAGCTTGCTTTAAACATTTTATGGCACCGTTCACCGAGCTGTTACCCTGCTGTTAATTCATCACATCAGAACGCATTGGAGGCTGCTTCGGGAAAAAAAATCAAGGTCAAACACTTTATTTGCCAATGCAGTTAAATCGATGAACATTTGAAGTTGTTATGCAAACTGCGATTGACGAAGACATTGAATCTACATAATGAAGACTATTTTCCAACAGCTCTGCGTGAAACAAAATATATTCGGAAAACCACTTTCCACACCCAAGGTTAGAAACCGTTTGGGCCAGATTCATCTAAGTACGATGATCGTCAGAAATTACCCAACTAGAAAAAAAAACAGCGAACCGAAGGGCAAGAAAATAAAACCTCGAAAGCGCAAGCGGACAGTGGAAAATCAGTGCCAATAGGCCAACGGATCGGTGCGATCTCTCGATGAACATGCGAGTGAAGGTGTGCGGAGTATTGGTGGTCCACATGAGTTTGGGGTTATGTCATCTCATAATGAAGGCACTTTTATTGAGGATTTTGTTCGTAACCACCGAAAAATAGTCAATTCGATAGATTGACGACAGAGAAAATGATCCAAGGCCACGCGAAGAACGTTTAGTGGTTAGTTGTCATTGTCGTGTGTCATAAAACGAGACTATAACAGACGCTGGGGGCCCGCACAGTGGCCCTAAGGAATGAACACTTCGAATGTAGGCGATAACTGGTAGGGAAACGCTTCAGTCTTGGTGGCAATTAAATGCCATTGTGGTGCAGTTTAATCGCTTTTGTATAATCTCTCTTGTCTCAAGCGGTTTTGTTTAGTTGCGTGGTGAAATAGAAAATGGTTGTAACTATTGAAACGTTTGAAATTGAAAATGCAAACAAATGATCCGAATGTTAAGATCAGGTTCGCATCACTTATGTTAAAAAAATTCAAATTGCTCCTGTGCACCTGTGTATTCTATTATTAACCTCTACTTCTATGAACCCTTTAATGACCACCTATTACAATGCAAAAACTGGTGTAACAAGCTGAGCAACTTGAACTAAATCTCACGCCCAACCGTTCAGTCATTGATCACCCTTCTAACAATATTGCACCCGTGTCCAGACCATGTCTTCGCGGCCCAGCTTGGACAAATGTCCCGCTCTATACGACACTTACCGGACAACGCTGAGCCCCGCTTTTCTCGATAAAGCCAAGGACGAATTGCACGAAAACGACACAACCCGTGACCCATCGTTGGCGCAAATGCGCGAGTTTATCGCCAAGCACCCGCAGATCCAACGTTGCCGCACTGATGCTCCTTTCCTGCTGCGATTCCTCCGTGCCCGAAAGTTCAATGTGATTGCCGCGTGTGAAGTGCTCGAAAACTATTTGTCTTTCTTTGACCGGTGGCCCCAGTGCTTCCGAATCAGTGATTCCGTTGATTTGTACAGCAAGTTGATTGATGGGGCGTTTCTTGTACCATTGGGTTACACCGCCCAAGGGCAGTTCGTCATGCTCTATCGCCCGGCGGGTATCGAGCTCAGTTGGATGAAGCCAGAGCACGTCTTCAAGTTGGGTTCGGCGTTGTTGGAGTGCTACTTTGAAGAAGAGCAGTTCCAGGTGTGTGGGCTGGAACTGATTTGTGACTTTGAGAAAGCGACCATGGCCTATTTCGGTATGTGGACTGTGATGGACCTGAAGCTGCTGATAGATTCCACTACCAGAGCAATACCTCTACGGACGAAGCGTGTTCATATCTGTGGACTGCCAAGATTCGGTACGGCCGTGATCAGTACATGTTTGGCGATGGCACCGCTAAAACATCAACAGAAAGTTAAGGTGGGTAGTCAATAGGATGGGACAACGTTTAAGTTTTAAGCTCCGTTAATCTTTTTTGCTTCCTTTTGGGCCCTATAGCAACCAATCAAAAAAACCCCCCAATGTTCTATGATTATGTGGAATTTACTATACCAAAAAAAAACCACATAGAAACTACCATTTCCAGGGTTAAATTAAGGGAAACATCAACAATTCCCTGACTATAAATTCGTTTGATTTTATCATGCCTGCGATAATAAGTTGCGGTTGATATCAATATGAGGTCTGTCATATACCACAAATGTGAAGGTTTTACATAAAGTTAGTAAATTTGACTGAAATTTCAGTTTTTTTTGGGCTTTGCCGCCCTATTGTTTCTATTTGGAATTGAACCAAGAAGAGACAAATTACCAATTGAAAGCCAAACGAATGGTTGATAATTCAATTTTTCTAGCAGCACTGCACTGCACTGCACAATACTGATTTCAAGGTCGCATAAAGGATGTATTTATTCCTCCACCTAAACCGTTAGTTTAAGACGAACCATGGCAAAAGCTATCACGTTTGTATATATTTTTAAATCGTGAATTTCATGCAATTGAAATTAGGGTGGTACAATATGTTAGGGCGTTATAAATATAAATATATAAATATATAAATATTTACTATTTAGTTTATTGAATGTCTAATAGCAATGCTCTATCATATCGTAGATCTACTATAAAGAAACATTTTCGTGAAAACATAGTTTCTTCGATTGGCTTGAGATTTTGCATGATTGAAAAATATTGTACTCGAAAATAATGCAACAGATGAAAATGATCACCAAACATTTATTTAAAGTCGGCTGTTTTTTAAACTCTCAGGGAATAAATAAACACATATTAGCTATGTTTTAGCAAAACAGGTTCATTCAACTTCCTCTCCTGGACAAAATACCCGCACCTTGGACTTAACGCAACTCATCAAATCTTGTGCAACACTTGCGCCATCTTTCTTACACACTTTCATCCACTCTGTCTTCAAATCGTCGTCGTTTTTAACCTTCCCTGTTTGCTGGAGCTTGTCCTACATAATCGACCAGAATTTTTCTATTGGGTGAAGTTCTGGTGAGTTGGGCGGAATTGCCTCCCTCGGCACAAAAAAAAATTTAGTTGGCTTCCTACCACTTCATTACCGGTTTCGCGTGGATTTTTGGCACAATGTCAGATCTGGCCAAAACAGAGTGTCACCTTCGAGAGACCAGAGAAAGGGCAGCAGGCGCTTCTAGAGGCATTCCTCTTTTTATATTTGTCCGTTGATGCACACTTAGAAATTTTGAATTTTACACGAGAGGTAATTCATGTTTGTAAAAAGTTGGGGAACGTAAAGAGAGATATCGTGTAACATTATATCTCCTGAAACTGGCACATTCGCAACTCGACAAAAGACGTGTTTGATTGAATTTATTTTCTCATTTCTTTCAACTCATTCTTATGTGCTAAAGGACGCTTGCATGTGTCCGTCTCAGAGGACAGAAATTTACATTACATTTTGGTAGTGTGTGGTAACGATCGTTATGTACGGCTTGCTTAATTCTCTGGAACATCCAGGCGGAACTTGTCGGCGAAAAAAGGTCGGGGATGGCGTCCCCTTTAATGTACGTCTCGTCGTCCATGACGATGCATTTCGGCTGAACTAACCACACGCGGTACAGCTTCCTGGCGTGGAATTTGGCCACCGTATTCTGTTCATCGGTTCGGTTAAGCGCCCTCCTTACCTAGAAGACATGAAGCCTGGCCCGTTTCATTGTCCGCTGGACGAACCAGACGGGAGAATTGACCTCAATCTCTCACCTTCCTTGCGTTCACGGGGTTGGTCGTCTTCGCTTTTCTTCCGCTGCCAGCTCACCGCTTGGTCGTCTGGGTCTCCTTGAACGGTTTTACCACACCGAAAACGGTCGAATCGTCGATTCCCTACTGTTACGCGATCCACTTGTGTGACAGGCCTGGATTTTCCCCCCCCCCCCCCAATATTCCCCGCAGATCCCTTTACCCCCACACCCTCCCACATTCATTATAATAATTTCTCACCAATATCCCCAATTCATCAAAATAAAAAAAAAAAAAAAAAAAAAAATATTTTTACTTTTAAAAAAAAAAATAAAAAATTTTGGCTTGGTGGGCCCAACCCCCCCCCCAAAAAAAACAACCCCCAAAAAAAAAAAAAAAAAACACAGTAATATTTAAACACCAAAAGACGCCACCCCCCAAAACACCCCCCCAACCCCCCCAAAAAAAAAAAACTGGCCCACCATCAAGCCCAACCTTCCCAAACCCCTAAGGTGCGAAGAAAGAATGGTTGAAACCAGTGCTGAGCTCCATCACGGTACTGACAGCGTTAGAATTGACAAATGAGATTCTTGCAAATAACAATCAAAGCAACAGAAGAGCCTCTCTCTATCTCGAACTTCTGATCAACACGAAATAACAACCGAGAGATATTTTTCTTTCGCGATTCTCACCCATTTTTTATATCTTGTACAAGTGTTGTGTGTGACGATCATATCGCCAAGAATAAATAAACCGGCATGGAAATTGACCATCGTTTTACTTCTCTAGTAAACAGACGGTCATGATGGTCATCGCTAGTACCGATGTTTCCACCGTCAAACCGGCAAACATCACCCCGTCAGTGGCGATGTGTCCTCAGCTTGAGCTTCACGATTTAGTTAATTGAATGTTCAGTTCTTATGTTAAACTTTTTTGAATATTAATACTGTAATGATAATTATGTTTATTAACCTTCTTAAGATAATAGGGTCAATTCTGACCCATGGCGCAACTTCAATGTACACGATCTTTTTTACTTTTAAACCAATCCGGCTGAAATTTTCTGACTTTTAATATTTGAGGGAATTGTTCATTTTGCATAACATTTTTTTTTTTTAATCAGTTTAACCATTATGTGTTTGACAAAAAAAAATCACCTTTAAGTGATCGACAGGGTACCCGGGTACCCCACCATATTCAAATGATAACTCTGGCTCATTTGCTTCAGGGACATTATCAGCAATGACCATTCATCTGGTTCCTGTAAATCCGGATTTCCGGGGCTGTGGTCCGCTAAGGAGACACTATTTGGAAACATATATTGAATTTCCGGAAATGGATGTCAAAATCTTTGGAATAATTCTTAGAAACTAGTTCTATTCCATTGTGGGCCATATGCCGACTTGTTTCTGCAACGTATGCATTCTGTAACAGGTTCCCGTCGGGCCTAGAGTGGCCATGAACATTTTTAGTAGAACACCCTGGCAGTATGAGTATCAAAATTCACGAAATTTCGCCAGTAGGGTATTTCTCAACGTTTAGTGGCCATCTGATGATTTGTCTTCGGAGCTGTCTTTCTGAAACAGGTTCCCGTGGGGCCTCGAGTGGCCAAGAACAATTTCAGTAGAAACCCCTAGCAATATGGGTTTCGAAATTCATGAAACAGGTCCCGTGGGGCCTCGAGTGGCCATGAACATTTTCAGTAAAAATCCCTGGCAATATGAGTATCAAAATTCATGAAATTGATCGCTGGTTGTGCGATAACTGTCATGTAAATGTTCACCAATAAAAAGCCTAACACATAACCTGAAATTTTTTGTTTGTTTTTCTCTGCACTTGCTTCTTATACTGGCTGCCCATACTAACTTTTACACACGTTTTTCAAGAAAAGGTATATAGACATCAATGTCTGTTCTTTGTGGCAACTCTGTAGAGCTTAATTTGACAAAAATAAACTGCAGCGCTATCTCTGCTGAAAGATCTGGAACTAATATGGTGTTATCAAAAGACGACAAATGACATTCTAAGAAACTTTGCAGAAAACAGAAACTCTATAGAGCGTCATTTAAATGTAAGATAGACTGGGGTGCCATCTCTGCGACAAGATCATGAACTAATATGATAATCTCACAAGACGACAAATGGCATACTGAGAAATTTTACCGAAGACGACAACGCTCTAGAGCTTCATTTGGCAAATATATACTGCAGCGCCATCTCTGTGGCAATATCTGGAACTAATATGATAATGTCAAAAGACGATGAATGACATACTGAAAAACTTTGCTCAAGACGGCAACTCTCTAGCACTTCATATGGAAAAGGTAGACTGCAGCGTCAACTCTGCGGCAATATCTGTAACTAATCTGATAATGTCAAAAGACGAAAAATGGCATACTGAGAAACTTTGCTCAAAACGTCAACGCTCTAGAGCTTCATTTGACAAAGATAGACTGCAGCGCCACCTCTGTGTCATAATCTGGAACTAATATGATAATTTCAAAAGACGACAAATGACATACTGAGAAACTTTGCCCAAGCCGGCAACTCTCTACAACTAGTCTGGAATGTTTTGTATGCAATTTGGTTCACACATCAAAATCAAAACCTCCTTCCCTTTGTAGCAGATTCTTGGTCGCCAATGTTACTGGAACGAGGATTTTTTACCACCAATGCATTTTTTAGACCATAACTTTTCAAATGGGATACAAACATTGTGTCTAGGTTGAAGTTTCATAATTTTAGAAAGTTTTGAAATCCGGGTCAATATTGATGCTAAAGTATTATTTTTCAGTTTTTTTAATACCCGAGGAAGGTTAATAAAATGAAAATAATGGATAAGGTTAGTAAAATGATAAAGTTGAAATGACAACATAAAATAAAATGTTTTTAAATATACACAGAGGTTAACAACTATTACGCTGAAAATAATTTGTCTTGCATATCGATCTCACAGATAATTTTTTTCATTGATTTTCTTTACTCTCTTCATATCACATTCTCGGGCAGTCATGATGGCTTTTGTCACAAATGGTCGAATGAGATCAACCTGTTTTTGAGTGACATAGTATTTGACCATCATTCGTGAGTTGTTATGATCACGAGAAGATGATGGTCATAGTCTTATAACCGTCATGAAAATGTACAGCACTGGCCCCAACAAAATTTTCAAAAAAAGGACAGAAAAAAGAAAAATTTATATACACCCCCCCCCAATAGAATATATAAAGACGCACAAAAAAAAAAATTTCATCCCCTTTTTTTCCAAAAAAGGGGAATCCCTTAAAATTTTTTTTTTTTTTTGGAAAAGAAGGATAGAAAAAAGGTCAAAATAATTTCTTCATACTATTTCCCTCCCCGAAAGTTTGAAAAGAATCCGACTCAAACAGATATTTTAGTGACCATTTTTGTATGTCTAATTTATTTTCGAATACGGTAATTTCACTAAAAATATTGTTCTATTGTCGGTATTTTTACTTCGAATACGGTATTTTTACTAAAAATATTGTTCTTTTCTAAATATTGTTATTTGGCTAAATATTTCTTTTATCTCAATGTATACCCAAATAGCATCAGTGTCGAATAACCGCTTGTTCAAACAAATTTGGAGAAGTTATTCAGCTTTCTAGAAAAAAAAGTTAAATAACTTCTCCAAATTTGTTTGAATAAACATTTATTCAGCATCGATGTTTGTTTGGTAGTTAAAAAATATACAGCTAACAAAAAGTTTGTTGCACTTTTAACGTCTAATTTGTGTTTTGAAAATGGGGCATGAGTATGATTGACATTATTACACTAGTAACCAACAGATGATGCTTGGGAATAACATACATCTTCAATGTGTAAAAACCGTGATCCCAATCTAAGGCAATAAAGCCTGTCCACGTTAAATTTCGGACGTTTTTCTCTCAGTGTAGATTATGAATAATTTCACGGATCGCTGAAACGTGCCACTTTATTTCATGGTACAACATGTTTACATTCTCGTTACATGCAGTAAAATTGCGTCGAATCAAGTGGAAGTGTGCAAACACATTTTGTACGAACGGCAGCAAATCCGAATTTATCGGTACGCGATCTTGCCAAGAAACCAAAACTACCGAAAAGTACCATGTTTTGTGTTTGCGAATCATTTGACCAGCGCTTGACTGTGGATCGAAAGGTTGGAAGTGGAACAAATCGACAGGTATGCTCCCGACAAATGGACAAGAAGGTAGTAGCCATTATTGAGAAAAATCAGAAGCTTTCTGTGCAAAATGTGGCTCGCAAAGCAGAGGCATGGACTGAAGGCGAACAAAGTGAAAAAGGTGCCCAACCGTGATGACAAGGAAAATTTCACTGTAAATAGTCGTGCTAAAGAGCTTTACACCAATTTTTTGCAAACATTTACATAAGCGGTTGGTAGCATTTATCAGAAAGAAGCCACGACTCATCAGCCCTGTTTTAACCTGATTCGGCCTCTTATCACTTTGCGAAATCCGTCCTGGAATGGTGTATTGTATAAGGTACAAGAGGTCAAATACGTGCCAAAAACAGCCAATCCACCAAACTGTCCAGAACATCACTCAATAGAAAAGTACTGGGCTCTAGTTAAGCGGAAACTCTTCCAATATATTTTGCGTTTTGACATTATGGAAAAGTGGTTAGGAAAACAACATTGTGGTTAGGAAAACAAAATTGTGCCTAAGGAATGTAATCCGACCGATCAAAAGATATTGGGCAATCGTGAAGCGAAATCTTGGAAAATCAAAAGGAAATACCAATAATAAGAAAGCTTTTGCTAAGAATTGGGATAAAGTTCCAATCAAGTGGTCGAGGGCATTGTGCAAAACCCTATGGATGTTATTGAACGAAAAGTTCGAGCATTTCAAGATAACAATTTTATCAATTTGTCAATTTATCCTTTGTTAATTTGTTAATTGATCATAGCAAGGGATGAATTTATTTGAAAACAAACTAAAACAAATTATAACTGAGAGTTATTTTTTTGGTTACATTTTGCCGCGCGAATACCTTATGCTATTTTTTGATATCTAGAGAGCTAGATCGAAAAAAATCTCAATGAAAAAAAAAATACCGTGCTCATGGACATTGTAACAAATGCTCGTTTAGCTGATTAGTTACTTGGATGTAGACTTAATAAATAATTTATTGGAAATCACAAATACACGTAGTACGTAAAAAGCTATGATAATGTTTGACAAGTCTGAAAATATCACAATTGTGTGAAGTGTTGATTAAATACAACGATAGAGCAGGAGAGTCAATAGTGCAGTTCGTCAACGCTTAGGCAATTGTATAGGGCACGGAGGTGTAAAATGGCTCGATACCGTAATGCATTTCCTTTCCGCTTCCATTGCTTTAATATTTCCAAACATTTTTATTCCATGTAATGGATCGCAAAGAATGCTAAAATGCATTCGTAAACAGCATCATAGTCCAAGGGTAATCAATTTTTCGATAGAGGTATCAAAAAACGAACTCATTTAGTCAATACAAATGTTATGAAAATTGCAAAAACTGGCGGAATTCGACCTCTCTACAATATCTGCAGCCTCTCATAATTCGCCGTAATTAACCTAATTAACCTGATTTTTCAACCTGATATCGTAATTGTGTTAATGCCCTTAACAATAACAATTAATCTACATCTCTATCTTGTTGCAAATTAATCTTTCTACACTTACTTATACCTAGATAAAGATCGTTTTGATAGCTCCCAACATAGTATTACAGAAACACTTTCTTCGTCATTAAAGCTACAAAACAATACACCCGCTGTATTTTATTAAAATTGGTAAACCAAAAAGAATGAAGCAAACTTTTTGCACTCTCCAATGTTGCTTGAGAATTGCTTCTTCCAAAGTAGATTGTTTTTATTTTATCTATGCCATCTATGCATAAGTAAATTGTGTGGTATGTCGAGAAAATGTCCAGCAAAGAAAGCTCGGAAATCGAACTTACCACTGCCATCTTATGCGACCGTACCTTTCCCGACCAAACTACCCGAGGCCCGCTTTCTGCGTCAAGCGATTCAATTAGAACATATTGAACGATGTCAAAAGTTCGACGTGATTGGCATGATGGGAAAATGAAAACTTCAACATGTCAGCATACAATTACGAACAACAGCCGCGTAGGAAAATCGTTTCCTTGAGCAAAGAATTCAATGCCCGTAATTATTCAGATTGCATCATATCTGCGAAACACGAATGAGGGTCGATCTCTCTCCCATTGAGACGCAACACGACTGCTACTGTCCGACATCGGAAAGGGGCAACGACGGGGAGAGGCAGCTAAGTGACCCTATCTCAACTGCTGGCAATCGTTTATTTCAGCTAGAATTGTTCGTTTTCCCCGTGCCTCTTTAAACACACGCCAAGTGCGAAAGATGAATTATTCAAATCATCCGTTGTTGGATTGTTAGTTCTAAGCGGGATTTCTAATCGAACGGTTCAAAATGACAACGTTGCCGGGGTTGGATAAGAAACCTTTCATTTACGACGTGTATAAAACCACCTTGGGCCCGGAAGATCTACGCAAGGCGAAGGAACAGCTGCATGAAGATGAAAACACACGGGAGCCGGCGTTGGCTCAAATGCGAGAATACATCGCAAAGCACCCGCAGATCATCCGTTGCAGAACGGATTGCCTTTTTCTGCTAAGATTTCTCCGAGCCCGCAAATTCAACATACAGGCCACCTTTGAGATGTTTGATAATTGGCTTGTAGTATGCAATAAAGCAGCGGATTTCTTTCGATTAGAACCAGACACACTGAGCCTCCTCGTAGAACAGGCTATAGTTGTTCCGGTGGGCGCAGATCAGCACGGCCGCTTAGTAGTGATCGTCCGGTTTGGGCTATTCAATGCCCAAACTATAACTCCGGAAGAGCAAGTTCGCCTGACTACACTGGCACTGGAGATGTTCCTTGAAACGGAGCTATATCAAGTCAATGGATTGGTGTTGGTGCTGGACCTTCAGGGGACCACCATGGCTCACTTTGGTGTGTGGACTTTTCCCAAGCTGAAAACAATTATGTCTGCAACGAACGACATCCTTCCGATTCGGCTGAAGGAGGTTCACGTCGTCCAGCTGCCCAAGTATGCCACCATGCTGATGGAGTTTTGCGTTTCCGCCTTGAAGCCAAAACTGCAGAAACGGTTAAAGGTAGGACGTTGCTTCTGATTGACACTGTTAGACAAAATCACACCGTGAAAACTTGATACATCATGCGTGATATGTGCGGGTCTGTGTTTTGTGCTTTATTAGCAAGTAGGCGCATTATATTTCGTTTTCGAAAAGTGAAAACCTTGAAGTCATTTGAAACAGCATCTAAGAGACTCTCGTTTGACTCGTGGTTCATGGTCAGGGCTATACTGTTTAACGATAACATGTGATTTCCTCGCGCTGCTAGAGACAATGGGCATTTTGATGAGAAAAAATGCTACCGGAAAGGAGTTGCGTGACCACGGTTTGATGTTTGTGATTGTATATAGTTGACAGAGAGTTCGCACCTTATCATCGTGAATTAGCAGACCATTTATAGTGGATTCGTAGTGAATCTTTGTAAACAAAAGTGTGTTTCATTGAAAGACCTGGGTCCAGAGCAATAAGATCATATGTGCAGTGTCCCGGGTCGTTTGAGGAGTCTTATTAGGCTTCCACTTCATAATCCCTCAATGTTTTTTTTCTATTGGGTGGAATTGGGGGCAGTTTTGTGGATTTAGATTCTCGTCGATGAGATCCACCCCATTGTCACGATACTACCGAACCACCTCCCGGCTTTAGTGTCAACGCGTCAACCCAGGCAAAAACTTCACCGATCTTGTGTATGACTTTATGAAAGGCATTCCTGAGACATTCTTCCTTGTACAAATTTGAGTCCAGATAAGATACTCGTCTTGCTCATTGCACGTGCAAAAACTTTGCCAAACCATAAACTTCATCGTCAATGAGCAGACATTCTCGATAAATTGTCTGAACCAAGGAATATGTGCTGGAAGAGGGAATGTTAAGCGACGATCCGTGAGGCCCCGGGGGAACCGTTTAGGAGGGGACAAATGCCAAATAACATGCTTCTAACCTTGGAAAGGACCAATGACCATATTGGTAATTCCGGACAATCTGGACGCCCCGAAAAAGCTCTTAAGGAGGACCAAAAAAACGGATTTTCCTCATTCATTCGTCTATTTAATGACTAGAACTAATATCTAGATTGTTTACGAAAAATCATGTCTGAGACATCGAAAAGCATGTTTTGGCCAAAATCCGTATTTGTCCCCTCCTAAAGGGTTCTTCCGGAGCATCTGGATTGTACCGTAATGGCCAATATGATCATTGGTCCATTTTAAGGTTAAAAGTAGACTATTCGTAAAAAATCATGAAGTTTGAGCCGTCGAAAGGCATGTTCCGATGAACATTTGTATCTGTCGCCGCCTCACGGATCGTGGCAATACATGCCATCTTCCGGCACAGATTTCTTGTAGCCAATCGGGCCAAAAAGGGCAGTACTCACCGGAAACTAAAATTTGGGACTCCAACAATCATTTTGACTGCAAAGACTTTAAAATTTGGTCACATAAGAAAATTCAAACTTCTAGATGCTTATTTTAGAAAATTATAGCATTTTGAAAATCCATTCCGGGTCATATTGACCCAGACGCCTGAAGAAGGTTAAGCGTGCAAAATAAATTATCTACTCTCGTTTTCCATCTGGAATAAATTCCTACACTCATATCTTTCAACACTGGAAGCGAACAACTTTATGAACATATCACTGTCAAAAAATGCTCAATCACTGAGCGTGCTGCTACAACATACACTCTTAAAAATAATGAATATTACCAGTGACGTAATCTTTAATACATGTAAATACTTAAAAACTCAAGGATATTTATGGCTCAATTGTTTGTTCCATTGGACGTGTTGTTAAATCCAAATCCATTTGAAATCAGACCTAATTTAAACGCAGTCGGTTTCATGCACCACGACAAGTTAGAAGTTTTAATTTCTTCTCTTCCGTGATGGACTTTAAAACGATTACTCCATGTTAAATAAAATGTTGAAAAAGATTGAATTTCATTGCCCGTGAATGTAATGCTTGCTAATTAAAGCTGCAGACTTTCAACATAAAAACGCAGCGTATCACACGAAGTTCATAATATCATAATATTCATCATTCTGAACATGGCGACAACTTCTAGCATCCTCAAAATATTTTGTGACGATAGCCAACGACCGGGTTTTGCACTCATTTCATTTAAATGTTCTCCAGCACTAGGAGATGAATTACCAGAATTAATCCTACAAGATAAGACTGTGCTAATTTTCACCATTCTACTTGAAGAACCTTTTGTTTTATTAAATTTGTTTATCGAATTCAAGATTCGACTCAAGATTTGTCTGATGGTAACTAGAACTACAGGGTAGTTTCTTTGTTATTCTGTTTCTTATATTTTATTGTTTATGTGTTCATATTTACATTTCGATTCTATAGCCTTCAGCTTTAATTATTGCCCTTAGTCTCTTCGTAAAGGCATTACAAGCGGCAGGCACCTGGTTTTCGGGGATTTCATCCCATATCTTCTGTATGGAAGCTTTGAATGTCTCAATACCCATTGGTTTGAGAGCTTGAAAGTGAGCTTCCATGATTCCCCAAATAGAGAAATCTAGAGGATTTGCATCTGGCGAAGAAGCTCCCTTAGGAATGAAGTCTGGCAAATTCTTGGTGCACCATGCTTGGGTAATCTTTGCTTCATGGGACGGCGCAGAATCCTGTTGAAACACCCATTTTCGGTTACCGAACATCGTTGAAGTATGCTTCTTCAAATGATTTTCCAGGACCTCTTTTACGTAGTATGCTGCGTTGATTTTTACACCCTTATCAATGAAAAGCAGTGGTAGACGATCTTCCTCAGAAATCGCTCCTCAAACCATGGCCGAAGTATGATTTTGGAAGCGATGAACTGCGCGAATTGAAGAAGGGATATCCTGAATACTCGCTGCATAGAACCTGGCATTTCGAGCGTTGAAACTTTGCTGCAATACGAAATTTTTCTCATCCGAAAACACAATCAAGGAAACACCGCACAGTGATTCTAAGGCGGAAAAAAGTTGAAAAATCAACTTTCTCATTTTACAATATACATACTTTTGTATTTTTGTACACTATTTGAAATTTCTTTTTCCAAAATTTCATGAAGATTGGATGAAAATTGCGCTCTCCACAATTTGTCAAAGTATAGGTTCTACATGGTCGTGATTTTTTAGTCCCATATAAAATGTATGGAGAATCGAAAAAAAAACTTCAACTAAGTTTCCAAATATGAGCACACATGCGCACATACTCCACAATATGCTTATTTTGAAGATTTTTTTGCCAGCTTTTCAAAAATCTAGGTACCATTTTGCGCAAATACGGTTCCGGGAGGCCAAAGTCCTGGAATGTCTGGGCCTCAACACAACGTGCAACACATTAAGAGTCATAAATTATGTCACCCAAAATTGAAGAAAAATATATGTCAATTCCTCTCCACCCCATTTTAATCTCTTTTTTCCTCTACTTTTGTTATTACAAAACTTCAAACTCCATCCTCTTAGAGCGTAAATTTTACATAGTCCAATGAAAAGCATTTTGGTTTGCTGAAACAAAAATTTCCATCAGAAGCGGGGAACAAACGTCCACTCAGTGCTTCGATTGCATTAGTATTTGTAATCACGTTGCATTGCATTAAGATGTGTGATATGTAATAATTCAGAAGAATGTACAGTCAAAAAGTGAAAGTGCAGACTTTAAGCTAATTAGCCAAATTTTGAGTTTTAAAATTGATAATAGAGTAGTTTAAAATTGTAATCGCTAAAAAAAATAAAAAAAAACCACAAAGATTTAAACTACAAGATTTTATCCTTTTATATTCCAACTTTTTCATAAAACTATAACCCATTGATTTTCATTTTCTTTCATCATAAAAATTGAAAATCGGTCCAAAAATTGGTTTAAAGTTATAATTTTTTTCTAGTTTTTGGACCACCCTATCTCGAAATGGGTCACCCTAATGACAAAATGAACAATTTAAGTCAGAAAGTTTCCGTAAAAAAGCAAACCAAACAAATATTACGAAATTCTAAAATCCACCTCATCTTTTTGGTATGGAGTTGCTGAATTATCAAATGTTACGGATGTTCCGGAACTTCCGGAAGACCATGCAATGGCCAAAGCCATACATTGTTTTCCACATCGCTTTAATTTTTACATTTTATGTACAAATGGATTTGATAGATATCGTTTTGCTTCAGGACGAGACTAATGATTGTACCATTTTATCGGATGTTCCGGATATTCCAGGGGACCATAAAGTGGCCATATCTGGGTAGTGTTACCCAATACGTTAATGTAGATAGCATATTTGAAATTAGCGTCCCAAAATTACTTGGAAACACATAACTTAGCTAAGTAAAATCCATTTTTAGACTTTTTTTCCGCCTTTTGTATGGAATGGGATCACTGTGCACCGTGCCGACGAAGTAATTCGCGACAAAGAATGACTCTGTTCTTCTTGTTGGCCTCCGAAAGTTCATGAATTTTTCTTTTCTTGTACAGCACCAATCTTAAATCCTCTTTGAGAACTGATCTGATAGTTTTCCTGGAGACGTCCATATCCTGAGCCAGGTTAAAGGGTGTCCACGATGAAATTGCCACACTATGAAATTGCTCTAACTTTTTAACCGTTGGGTAGAATTTAATGAAAATTTGGGTGGATTTAGTTCATAGTGCATTATTTACATCCTGCAAGTTTTAAAGTCCTGTGATCAAAACTCGCGGAAATGGAGTCGAAAGAACAGCTCGTGCGTGATAAAATCTTGCGCATTCATCACGAGAACAAGGATCTCTCGCATCGTTCCATCGCTAAAACGTTGGGAATCGCGAATTCCACGGTGTCGCGAGTGATTAAGGGGTTCGAGGAACGGTTGACCTCCGATCGGAAGCCCAGAAGTGAAGGAAAAAGTATTCCGTACAACACCAAAAATCACAACCGCGTAGTTGGGGCCTTCAACCGAAATCCGAACGCCTCCGTTCGGGATGTGGCTAAGAAGCTGCACCTAAGCCGAAGTTTTGTCCAGAGGGCCAAAACTAAGGCTGGGCTTCGAACGTTCAAGGTACAAAAGGCCCCTAATCGCGACGAGAAGCAGAACAAGTCCGCCAAAACCCGTGCCAGGAAGTTGTACCTCAACATGCTGACGAAAGTTGAATGCTGCATCATGGACGACGAAACATATGTGAAGGCCGACTTCAAACAGATCCCCGGCAACCTGTTTTTCACGGCCAAGGATAAGTTCAGCGTTCCGGAGCATGTCCGCACTCAGAAGATGTCCAAATTTGCGAAGAAATTCCTGGTTTGGCAAGCCATCTGCACGTGCGGGAAGCGGAGTACAGCTTTCGTGACCCAGGACACGATGAACGGACAGGTGTACATAAAAGAGTGCCTCCAGAAGCGGCTGCTTCCTCTCCTGAAGGCCCACAACGTCCCAACAATCTTCTGGCCGGATTTGGCCTCATGCCACTACTCCAAGGACGTGCTGAAGTGGTATGCGGACAATAAGGTCAATTTCGTGCCGAAAATGTTCAACCCTCCCAACACTCCGGAGCTTCGCCCCATCGAGAATTACTGGGCGATTATGAAGCAGCACCTTCTTAAACGACCTAAGGTAGTGAAGACAGTCGAGGAACTGAAGAAAGTATGGGTTTACATGCAAAAAACGGTTGATTCACAGGTTGTGCAGAATCTTATGGCCGGGGTTAAGGCCAAGGTGCGGACATTTGCGTATGGACTGTAAATAAAATACGAGTAAAATTGTAAAATGAAGTTTAATAGTTATTTCTCAATCCCTGAAAATTTGATGGCAATCGGATGAAAACTCGAATTTTGCGAATCAATTTTGTGTGTGGCAATTTCATCGTGGACACCCTTTATATGAAGAACGACAAGAATTTCGGCGAATTCACTCACGCACCGCCTTTACAAACCGTTTGATACGTACATTGCGAGGACGGCCTGGTTTTTTTCTTTGGATCGATGGTTCTCCTAGTCCTCCATATTCTCAACGTCCGGTCGATTAATGTGCGGCATATTATTTCCTTCCCGGTCTCGGCGAGTATCTGATTGGGACGCTTTCCCGCCAAATGCAACCGCAAAATCCGTTGTCTTTTGAAATCCATATTTTTCTTAGGCACTTCCTGTCGGCGGAATCTAGCGAACACTAGTTTGTTTACATATTAATCAGTCCCTCTTTAATATGCTGGCAACCAGATGGCTCTTGCGATGGCTAGAAGAATTCCACACTGAAACAAAATACTGCGTCACTGATTTGGGCCTACCCTGTAGATCCTTGATCCTGAGATCGAAACGGGCATCATGAAGGATTTGTGTGTGCATTATTAGTGGCGACATTAGGAAAATATCCTTTTCTGATCCGCAACCTACTTGTACGTCATGTCAAGTTAGCTATCATTTTGAGTTTTTATGGTCTTGTAAATTTGAAAACAGACGAGAATTTCTATCTCACGCTCTTATCTTATCGCTTTTTTAATGTGCATCCAAGAATATTTAAATTTACATTTAGTTAGGTTAGGTTAGGTTTTCAAACATCCTGAACTCAATTTTTGTAATGAGCACACAGATTTTCTATCTTATCAAAAGTTCATTCTATCTGATCATTTTGGCAGGCGTGTCTTGCAATTGAAATAAGTGTTTTAACTTGCCTGCAAGTTTTCTCCGATCGATCTCGCCCACACAGCTCGAAAAAGTAGTGTGAATTTCTGTTCAATATCATGCACAAAAACGGAGCGTCACAAAACTTACAAATCAACATTATAAATCGTTTAAAGTTCTAGGATATTCTAAACATTGTGGATAATGGTGTATACAATAGCTCATCTTCATTTCAACTATTTCTGCAAGTTAAAGCTCTGTGTGGAAGGAAATACAATACATGCTTTGATATTTACATCACAATGAGCATTCAGATTTTTTTTTCTGTTCACATTTAATATACTTCCACTTAATGAACGGTCTAACCTATACGTTTTTCAGTCAATTTATTGGACTATAAAAATGTTAAAGCATTATCATTATCATTAACTATGGCCTGCTCACCAAGAGATACACAATATGGTCATTTTTGGCAAAGGGACAATGCGTAGAAGCTCAAAATTGATGTTTAACATCATTTTGATATCCACCGGCGCCGGTGTTGTTGTGGTTAGCGTGACTGCTACTTGGCACCCCAGTGGGTTCAATCCCAGTCGAGGTGGGTGATTTTCTAAGGCGAAAAAGATCTGGTTCCGTCTTCCTTCTGTAAAGCCGTTGGTCCCGACTCAAGTGATGATGAGTGCGATATGTAGGGTCCAGGTAGTGGTGTCGTCTTCTTGGTACCGACCACCGACGTGATTGTTATCACGTGAAAAAAATCATATATAAAAAATCATTTTGGGATCCAAGGTGACCGCCATCTATGAAGGATTAAGATGATTTCGTACACTTTCTTGTTAATGTATCCCAGTGACGGACTACAGAAAGTACTCGTTACATCGATCGTGAATCCATGACCGTCTTTCCGGAATACGCTGGCGGTGCCATCGTTGAACGTTAACATCCAGCTTTGAATTCTAAAAGTAAAAAGCAGTCTGCAGTGCAAACTTTTCTCGTTGATTTCATGACTATCACCAAAGTGCATTCGAATGAGGTTGAAATAACTTGCTCACTAACACGAACTATCGGTCCCATCACATTTATCGCCGCTATGCCTGCTCTATCGTTATCGGGGAAAACTCGATACGGATCTGCAACGACTGCAATGTCGCCAGGTGACACAATTCTTCGATTCAGCGTAGGTCAAGAATGTTACATCTGAGCCTACACTCAGTAGCATAAGACAAAAGCCGAACAAAATTCTGCTCCCAAGAAAGGTCATGATCAATATTCTGTAACTCAGTCACGGAGTATCAACTACTTGAAAAATTCACAATCTTTATAATAAAGTTGTTAACATTAAATGATTAATATTTTAAATTGATAGAGTTTACAGATTTTGAGTTATAATAACTTTTGAAAAAAAAGTGTATAAAGTAACGTTGTTTTGAAATTACTCTAGAACCTAAGGATTATTGGTAAATCAAACTTTGGCAAACACTGACCGATTTAAATTATTACAGTCACTACTTCAAAAAACATCCTCTGTACCCATATTCTAGTTGTGGTTTATTCACTATTGTTTTAATGAAATGATTGTTTTCTGCCATTTTTTAGTTCCACAAATCCCTGGACGAACTGAGGACAGCGATTGACGACGCCGTTTTGCCAAGCATCTATGGAGGCTCTCTGTCGCTGGAGGAAGCCAACGACCGATTTCGCAAGCGTATTGCCCTGGAGCGCGATCGTCTGCTGCTGATGAACGAGATTCTAATCGATCGCTCCATTCCGAATCCGAATGCCAAGAGCTCAAACAACAACAGTAACGCTGGGCTGCAGAGCGACATCGCAGATGAGGCCGTTATCGGGAGCTTCCGGAAGTTGAATGTGGATTAGGGTGGTGATACGACTTGTTGGCTGCTGCATGTGTACTAAAAAGGTTTAATGTACTTAACGGCTAAGAACTAGATCTAAAGATAATAATATTGTCGTTCGTTTTATTGATCCAAATCTCCAAACATATCGATACTATTTTTAAATTAACCCTGTCGGTGTCATTGACATCGGTGGTATAAAATGCCCAACTATACTATAACCCCTCCACAAGGTAACACCTGATACATTTTCATCGTGCATTTTTATCCATATGTATCACCCCTATTGACGAAACGAAACCTTGGCGCGTGTGCTATCGTCTAATACGAAGGCATTTTCTCTCAAATAAAGCGCACAGTTTTCTAAACTAATTCATTGACCTTCCATCTGCAATGGAAGGCGGTTGAAAATTTCGCAAAAATCAACAAAATTTTGCACCAACCAGCCGACGTCTTGTTTTGCTACAACATTGTAGAGAGGGTAGGTAGATGAATAACATTTGCATTCTCGTTTATGACCCGACACGATGGGTAGGTTGAAGCTCTTTAGCCTCTCCGCTACGTCCAACTCCTTCCCACGACATATGATTCTTACAACAAAGTCAAGCGACGCGACAGGGGGGAACAGGTTTTCCCACCAATGTAGAAACTATAACGGAGCGTTGGACCGGCAGACCCAGAAGTTTGACGAGAAGAGTAAATAACTTTGGCGAGCGTGCAAAAAGGAAATTGTGCCATCCTCTTCTGAACGGCGAACTCGAAGTTGTGGGTCAGTTTGTTTTCGGAAATTTAATCAGTTCAAGGTGAACCACTGAGAGTCGTCCATTGTCGGTCGGCGGGTTGTTATGGTTGTTGTCACCGATGTTGTCAAATTTGGCACAGCAAATTGGTACGATCGGTTCAACTTGAGTTTTCTTGAGTGCAGGTACTGAGCTTAAGAATTCGCTCGGGGTTGATTTTTCAGCCATCCTCCAGCTAATCGAGTAGGGTTTATTTTGTTAGTGTAAAAAGTATGTTTGACCGTTATCACAAGTCATCTCAATGGAGCATTAAGTCAAGCAAATATCCGTCCCTTAGTAGGCAGCGATTTTAGAAAATTGGTCCAAAAAAATTGCAACGTTTTTGTGAAACGCACCAATGTCGGCACTTTATATTAGGGTTCTAGAAGAAAAAAATAATCTAAATCGACAAAGATTTTTCATTAGGGCCTAACTGACAAACGTAAACAATTGCTTCTTCCGTAAATTTCTCGTGACACAAAGGATACCCATGTAAGCCTTCGATTCTATCGGATAGGCGAACTCTTCCTCTTTGAAATGACCGTGGTGGATTGATTAGGCGAGTTTTCAATGACGAGAAATTCGCGGAAAAAGCCATGGTTTACGTTTGTCAGTTAGGCCCTAATGAAACATCTTTGTCGAAATGAGTTTGATTGGTAACGCAAACTGCTCGACGATTCAATTAACCGGATACAGGAGAATGATGCTTATTTGAAATTGTCACTCCACTGTCACTGGTTTAATGTACTTGAATTTGTAACTATCCCAGTAAACTTTTCGCCTATTAGCGCCATTATTTGAAATTTGTTTTTTAAATATTTCTTCATCGCAAAGCTTCTTTTTCCTGAACCCATAACAGTCCACATGGGACAGTTTTGGGTGATAATTTCAGACTCAAACTTATACAAAGAGTTGATATTTCGAATAGCTTATCATGACCCGATAAAATGCCACGTTACCTACTCTTAAGGACTCTTTGAAAATAAAATATCATGAGCTAATAAGAGCAATACGTGCACCATTTCAATGATAAATGACTGGATCGGTTGAGTAATTTCATGATTGGGTGACGTGACGTGGTGTAGAATACACCCTCGGGGTTCAAGAATACTTTCAAATCGTGGACAGTTCGATGACCACGTGTTAAAGGCGATTGAAAGCTGATTGACTACAATCATTCCCTGCACTGTTCTGTTAAAACTTGTTGTGTTCTGGAATCTTCGGCTTGTTAATGCGCATAATGACAAGATTTTATTAATTCGTCACAAAGCAGTAACTGTCGTTCGGATGAGTGTGTTTTATTTTTGGCAACGTTCCACACTATCCCATCGCATTTATGGTGAATGGGGACTGAACCCGTAGTGACAATACAAGTGTCGAAAATAGCTTAAAATAATTGTAATCACGACAATCTATAACGTGAAGAGAACGTGAAATGGATATCGTAATTATGTTGTGTGTGGTTAAGACTTAATACAAAAAATTGAGTGGGTAATGTTAGGGACATAACCAAAAAGGCGTAGAACTGCAATTAAATAAGGGTAATTCTAATAGTTTATTATGATAATTATTTTTTTTCGAATAAAAAATAGTAACTCAACTTAAGTTAAAATGATAGCTCGGAGCTGTACATTACCATATTTATTTGAACATAGGTGTGTGTATGTATGGTCGTATATGTGTATGTATGTGTGTGCGTGTGTTTTTAAACCGTGTTTGTGTTTATGGGTAGGTGCGTATGGATGAACGTGTGAATGAGTGTAAGTGTGTATGATTTTAAATGTGTTTATGATGATGATGTGATGATAGTCCCGCCCCTTACCCCTACAAAGGTTTGAGCTAGACGATTGATCTATTAGATAATTTATTTATAAACAATTCAACCAGTTATGCAAAAAAAAATGAACTGATTTCATCTACAGATCTATCTACAAATCTTCAAAAACTGTTCATTTGCTTTACAGCGATATAATTGTGAAAAGCTATTGATGTCAACCACAAATGTTCGCAAGTATTCCCAGCGATCAGGAAATCCTATTACAATTCAAATCACAGAATCCCGTATAAGGACATTATCAAAAGACAAGCCAATATCTGATCCTGTCCGCTACAGAGCCAATGCGGTTCCAACACTAATGGAGCCGCCAGCTTAGTTTTGGGCTGACCAAGGATATCACCAACCCAATTTCCAAACCGAAAAAATGCTGGACGGGCCCTAGTCAAACTTTTACTTTCTACCACGACAGAATTGAAAAGGAATTTCCCGACAATCAGCCAGACAACCCACTACTATTTCATGGTATGTTCTTAAGCATCAAATTCAAAAAGAAGTCCTTTATGCCTCTATTCCACGCGTGAGGCTCAAACTTGTGTAGACTACTTTCTTTCTTTATTTTTTTAAACTACTAGAACATGAAACAAATTTCCATCATCATCACTGTGACGAACAAAATAGTTTGTAGTGTTGATAAAAGTGAGAAAAAAAAGTGTGAAAAAAAATAGCCAACTCATTGTAATTCGTTTGTAAAAAACTTCGTCAAAATACAATCTTCATTTTTAAAAACAATAACAAGCAATCCCAAGTAGCAATTCAAATGCAAATTGGTTTTATTCATGTTTTATGGTAGTTTTATCAAAGTATTATGGAGTTCATCCGGTTTTATCAGGACATTTTCCAAGATAAGGTGGTTTTAATTCATTAACAGTTCTTAAGAGTGATTAAAGAACACTTGAAGAAACCTCCATAAAACTACATCATTTATAAGTGTAATTCACCTTATCAGTAGTTTTATAAGATACTTGATCCCCCTCTCAAGACATCGTTTCGCAACTTGCATAAAACCTGATAAAAGTTTTGTAAAAGTTTTATGACATTCTTCTGTAAGATGAATGTATCTTGGAAATGCTGCCATAAAACTCTCTTAGAACCATTTGATTTTAAATAAGAGCACATATTCTTGAGAAAGCACATTATGTGAAAAATAAACAAACTGTCCCAATGGACGCCCACAGGTGGAAGAAATGAAAAACTAGCGGATCCTTCAAGCGGAAATTCAATAAAAACCTATCCAAAATATTGAACACTCCTTCATCTCAGCCACCAACGACAATTTTTTTTTACCATTCCATTGGATTCGCAGCCTACTGAGACTAACTTATCAAAAGGGTCTATGCGTTATGCGTAAAACGAATAAAATAAAATGGTGCAATGTGTCGCCAGTTGAAAACCGAAATGCATAACTCATGATATTTGATTTTATGCCAGTTGCGCAAGTTAAACCTAACGTCTCAGGTAGTGCGTTATATGGCGCACCACCGTGGAAATACAGCGCAGTACTTTTGACGTAAGCTTTAATGTGCACTACGATTGTAAAATGTTATGTTAATGTTGAATTCTCCCGAGTCGTGCATTTCAGTTCCCAGTAGGCTACACAATATTTATACTCGTTGCAAGTAAAAATTAGTATATCATCTGAGCGAAAATCGATTTTTCCCATGATCCGCACGTTTAATCCAAAGTTGGAAGTAGTGCGCTGGAATCGCTCAGTGATCCACTACACAGTGCACTTTTTCCAACGCTAAGTTCAGCGTACAGATCAAGAGAAAAATCACCTTTCGCTCAACTGATGTTTCAGCCATCGACGCAATATTATTATCTGTTCTTCTTTCCAAATCCATTGTTAGCATATTCAAGTTAGAGTTTTTTTTTTAATGTTTTAATCGCCTTACGCTGGTGATTAAAAACAATAAATTATAAGCTGTAGTTATGAACAACAATTATGCATAGGCACTTTTGATTTGCACGTTCACATTTTCTTTGTTTATGATGTGCCTTCTCCACACTGATTTTATGGCTATCTTACGAAAGACTTGTTTACCTTGAGCAATTCAAACAAGTTTTATTCAAGCGTTACTCCTCTTTTTCAAGAATAGAACAAGTAAAGATGAACTTATCGCGCTCCTAAAAAAATCTTGTTAGTCTTGTGCAAGAAATATTAGTTTTATATGCGTTTTATGGTAGTTTCAGATAAAACCATTGAAAAAATGGCGAGTGTGGCTATTCTGGATTCCCTCAGAATGGTAGCCATTTGCATATGTATGCAAAAAAAACTCTCGTTTTTCCAATGCTACGAACAATTTCTGCTGTTTAAAATACATTTTTAAACTTAACATGGATTGTAGACACAATTTATTCAAGATCTAACAATTTATCAGCCTTGTCACCTAATTGTTGAATTTTCAAGTATTTTTTATTTTTCAAATAAATCAATGGTCTAGCAATGATTCCGTGGCGCATTAAAATTTTCGAGCTTTTATGTTATAAAACACCAATAAACTGAACGTCGCATGAAAAATTTATCAATTTCAGGCAAAAAACTCATGCATTTATGGTCAATTTTACAATTAATTTACATACGTATCCACTTTGGAAAAGAAACATCATATGTCTATCGATGTTTTTTTTTCTCTTTCAGCAGAACGAATCCAAAAATCGAATCTTCGAAACATATTTGTGACGGACTGGAAGTGTTCTTAAAGAGAAAAATCATAAAACTACCAAAACTTGTGGTAGTTTTATCATAGTTTTAAGCATGTCCTGCATGTCATTACAAGTATGTACCGATAAAACTATCAAGTTTTAAGCGTATCTTGGGAAATAGTCTTGAAAACCTCCTGTAGTATGGGCCTTTTTGAACTTATGAGGGTTTTATGGCTGTTTTATCGATGTTTTGTAGAATATCTAGTTTTATGCGTGGTTTTATCAAATGATTCTTGAGAACTTCTTCAAGTGTACCTTAAAATTGAATTTGTTGTATGTTAACATAACCATACAAGAAATAGTCGAAACAAAATAATCTGTTTTATTACAGTAAAACATCGTCAGTTACAATCTTCATAAATGATTGCAAAATTTCGCTCACTGTTTAGCATACAGTTTTAACGTGTGAAATATATAGTCTTTTGAATTCCGAAAGTGTTGGTGCACGTTAAATGTGTCTTGGCATCGAATTGAAAACATTTATGCTTTAAAAGTATGTTATTTAAAGGGGTTAATGCTTTAAAAGTATATATTTAAATGAGTTTTGTGAAGCACATGTCAAGCACATGTCGTGTATAATTTAACACTGCGCGTTTACTCGAACAATAAAACGTCACTTTATTATAAATAAGGCGCTAACATGCATAGTTCTTTATTTCCCTAAATCTAACATGTATTTCACATAACTTAAACTTAGAACGAAAACACTTTAACAAATGGTCATGGGTCTCCTGCCCGTGGTATACCGTGGCCTGGTTGAGGTGGACTGATCATTGCTCCCAAAGATCACTGTAAATAGGTCAGTCCGTCGTCGATGCGATGTTATCAGTCGGCTTCTGAGAACGAGTGATACTCTCACCGCTGTTATCTCTTGCTGGATACTATATCGGTCATCCTTATCACTCCCCTTGATTGATGGCAATCGATGACGATGATGATGGCGAGATAATGGTTGATGATGCCTGCTGATGCTGCGTAGTGAGAGGGAGTAATCGGATGCTCAGAGGGAGATGATTTTATCGTTGTGTGGAATCTTGACCATCCGAGCGTGGTGTGCTGATCGTGGCTTGAGAATGACAGGGTTGTAGTTGGATGGATCGTCATACTTCTCTACAGACACAAAATCGTAAAACACGTCGCATGTCATTAATATACATAATTCACATAAGGGGCCCTAATACACTTCCCTGGGGCACTCAAAGATTATTTCCCACGGGACTGGAAAGAGAATCATTGAAAACAGTCCGTTTAGTTTTGTCAGACAAATTGCTTTCAAACCATCTGTATGCAGTACTCGAAATTCCAAAGCGCTTTATTGTTTTCAACAACAAGGGCCTAGACATTGTTTAAAAAGCGCATTTCAGATCCAAAAAAACAGCAACTATTTTATATTTTTTCTCAAAGTTATCTTTCCATTTTGTTAACACTAAATTCAAAGCGGCTTCACAAGAATGGCCTTCCCGGTAGCCAGATTGTTCTGGTATCAACAAAGAATTACTATTTAAATATTCTATCAACTGGCCTTTCACAACAAGTTCTAAAATTTTCTCTAATGTGTGCAGCATGTTGATAGGACGAAACTCTTCGGCTTTAATCGTTCCAGCAACCTTTTGAATCGGAACAACCAACGATTCTTTCCACACTTCAGGCACGTGCCCAGTTTGTAATGATTCATTAATAAGGTCCAGTAAAATGCGACGAATGACATGAAAGCAACCTTGAAGAACTCTAGCATTAACATTGTCTACTCCAGCCAATTTTCTTAATGAAAAGCAAATATTTCTAAATTCATCTATTGTGATGGGGTGAAAACCTTCAAGTCTGCAATTACTATTGACTGGCTGCTTTATTTCATCAGGTTCATCAACCAATTCAATGAACCAATATTGACGAAATAATCATTAAACTTAGATGCAATTACTTGTTCAGACTATTTTATTGAGCCAAGTATGTATGTATGTATGTGTGAATGCGTGTATGTGAGAAAATACGTATGGATTACATGTGTGTGCACATATGTATGTATGTGTGTATGTACATATGTGCGCATATACATATACAGAACAGCAGTGTGATTCGATACTCTGAGGCTTTGAACCCAAATGCCGTACATTCAGTTGATGCTATGTAACTTCTACAAGGCATTTTTTCCAAAATAAACCAGTTTCATCGGCGTTGAAGACTTGGTCTGCATGGTATGCACCATTCTCAATGATTTTAATCAGTTTTGATGGGTACTCAATAGCTGCAACTGTATCTGCTGATGCGCATTTTCCTTTGATTCTTACATTTCGCACGTTGTTTTTGTGTATGAACCGATATAACCATCCCTTGCTTGCAGTAAACTCAACCTTTTTATCGGTTATAAGACGAAACGTATAATGTTTGTTTAATTTTATATATGAAGTGCTAAATTTAAACCTTTTACATTTAAGATTTGAATGTAAAGCCAATTTTGGGGTAGATATTGTGAACAACTTTGCCGAAGACTAAAACTTTCCATCTTATCAAATCAGGTCAGTGCCCTAGACCTTCTGAACAACTTTGCCGAAAACTAGAACTTTGCATCTCATCAGAATCACGGAATAGAACAAGTTAAAAAAGATCAATTTTGCATGCTTACTAACGCCAAATAACGTTTGCATTTCAAAAGATGGACACAAATTGCCAATTTTTTTATGGGTTTACCTTCACCCACACTGACGAAACTACCCATGCAGCATCAATCATAGTAACCCATGAGTCAGTAGACACAATTTAACAGCTCTATCAATCGAACTCTAACCGTGATGGCAAAAATAGGGAAGCAACTCCGTTCAGAAGTGTGCGCGTTCAAAGAACGGCGTCCACAAAGTACCGCACGATGTCGAAAACGGACATCGTGCGGTACTTTGTGGACGCCGGATACGCCCGTTCCGGCATCTACAACATCTTGGCACTATTAGACAACAATCAAAGCAAACTGCCGGAAGGCCGCTCGCAAGGGCGTAGAATTTTTTTTTGTAAGTAAGCTTAAATAATTAACTTCAATGGGAAATTTATTAAAAGCAATTATCTGTCTTAGCTTTTTTTTATCACCATCCGATAAAAGTCCATTTTTTTAATGCAAACATTACTGGTGGAATCCCGAACAAAACGGTTCACATTTCGAATGCCCTTGACCTTCTGAACAACTTTGCCGAAAACTAGAACTTTCTATCTTATCAGTATCCCCAGATAGAACAAGTTGGAAAGGTTAAATTTTGCATGCTCACTAGCGCCACGTAGCGGGGGAATTCCGAACAGAACAGTCCATTTGTTGAATGCCCTTGACCTTTGCAGATATTAAGGGTCTCGAGATATACCATCGTTAATGTACCTGTATTATCCCCACTTATTACCCCCACAGACATTCACTCCAGTCCTATTTTGTGTTCTGGCCCTGGGGCCCTCGCTTGCCTCTTGGACCTTGTTGGGCTATCCATTCCACTGTTCACAAAATTTTCTAAGTGTTTTTCATTGCTTTTTTCTTTACACGAATTTCGGAACTAGCATGGTTTTTTTTACACGGATTCCGGAATTAACGCGGTTTTTTTACACGGATTTCGGAATCAGCACGGTTTTTTTTACACGGAAATCGTGCAAAAAAACCGTGTAAAAATAACGTGTAAAAAATCTTAGTGTATATCCCGTAACCTTTGTTTAGTGCAAGTCGAGTTACTTCATCACTATTGAGAAATGATGAAGTATTCGGTGTTGTTACAGTTGTCATTGTTTGTTTTGTTGGTTATGAATCGAGTTTTAATTAATGTTCCTGCTACTTAAACCCTTTGAGGAGTGAGAACACTCCACAAGGGCGGGCCCCTTTATCAGTCAATACCGAATTCATTGCAAAGAAAACAAACTATGACTCTGATACTGACCATGCATCAGGAAAATTACCTTGTTTTGCTACCATACAAATCTGAATATGAACAGAAAGGAAGTTCGGCCTTCCCTATGAGGGTCCTCAAAAAATGAGTAGCAAATTGATCAAATTTGTCTTTTTCTTTTCATTTCATACATTAAATGCAGCGATAGCCACATTCCTCAGCTGCAAAATAATTCCGATTTGACGCTGGTGTCTAATTTTATAGCCGGCGCTTGCCCTCTTTTATGAACATTGCTTCACACTACATTCGCACGACCGTCGTCATTCGAGACTTTGCTAGTATAGGGACGAGGGACGAACCAAAGTGATTTCTGTGTTAAACATCAGATCTAAGCATAACTTGGTTTTGTTTGTTACGGCACAACCAGGCGGGTTGTGGCACATAAGGTGCCATCCATTTAGAACGTCACCCATTTTTTTCTTAAAATTAATACCCCTTCCCCCTTGTTATGTTTGGTCACAATTTTAAGAAGTTTTTTAACTTATCAACATTAACTCATAAAAAAGGTGGTCTCCGATTGCTACGATTGGGTACGTTTCTGCAGCTTCCGGTACGTCGATTGCTGCTTCTTTCATTCTTGCAGTAATCTGTTTTGGAAGAATTCTTCTTACGGCTTGTGTTATTTTGTGGACTTTCTTGTGATCTTTCCACATCATCAGGAATGCGCCATAGAGTCCATATATGGCACATAGTCTGTCCTTTAAGAAAAATTTAAGAGATCAGCAATCACATGGGAGAGTCTCGAAACTAGCCAATGATTTCGGTAAAATTTACCAAAAGGCTGCATACTACTTAGAGTAACGTACAACGTGCCCAGGCAAGAATCCATTTAAAACTCAAGAAGCTGAATATGCCAAACGGAGTGAAAAGCAGACTGCAACCGTTAAATTGCGGGCTCGGAAGCTGTATGACGGTCTACTGGGTGAAAAATCGGCATCATTGTAATAGGTGATAAAACATAAAGCCTGTCCACGTTAAATTTCGGATACCAAAAAAATGTACACATAATTCAACAAAACCGATGCTTTATTTCACAATAATAGAGTTATATCTACAACACCCGGCCAAAGAAAAAGCCCACCATATAGTTTTGCACATTTTGCCTTGTAGAACATAATAACCGTTGAACACATGTTATATTTTGGGTTGAAAGTTTGTCCTAGTTATAGTGTTCGTGTAGTTATATTAAATACATTCACATGTACCAATGTACATGTTTCGTTACTTTGATGAAGTTCGGTGTGATAAAATAAAGAGCCCACCTTAGATAATTCTAATTTTGTACAATATAACATCGATACACCCCTTGGATTATCTTGTTCTGACATTTCAATGTTCCTGCAACACTGTTTAGTGACGTTTTATAACCGTTTTTCTTGGTTGTGACATATTACGTGTGAATCAGGTGATTTTTATTACAAAATTTCACTGCAGATCCGGAAATTAGTTGTAGTGGATTGCGAAAAACACATTTCGCAACGAGTGATCGCGAAAAAGTTTGGGATCAGCCTAGGAGCGGTCCGCGCGATATATAAGAAACATCAAACTTTTGGATCGGTGATTGATAAACCAGGTAGAGGTTTAGCACGAAAGGCTGACCACCGAACCGATGCTAGAATAATTCGTGAACTCTAAAAAGATCTAAAGGTTACGATTCGTTCCATTAAAGAAAAGCTGGAGCACCCGATATCTGATCGAACTATGCGGCGGCGAATAGCATCACAGGGATTGAAGAGCAGATACACACGGAGACTACCATTTAGCAGTAAGGTGAATAAATTAAAGCGTCTGCGCTTCGCTCGGGAACATGCTGATAAGCGTCAAGAATTTTTGAGACGAGTGCTCTGGACCGACGAATCGAAATTTGAAGTCTTCAACCGGAAGCGGCGTGATCGGATTTGGCGAAAGGATGGAGAAAGTCTTCAGGAACGTCATTTGCAAGGGACTGTAAAACACGGCGGTGGTGACGTGATGGTGTAGAAATGATTTTCTTTTGCTGGTGTAGGAAACTTGGTTCGCATTAATGGAATTATGACAGAAGACATATGCATAGAACATTTTGAACAAAAACCTCGAGGAGTCTTTATTGAAGCTCGGGTTGGAAAACAATTTTATTTTCCAACAAGATAATGACCAAAAGCATACAGCAAAAAAGACAAGACGATCGCAGCAAGCTCTGCCTCGAACGGTTTGATTTTCGTGTGCTGTCACGTTTTTTTTTTCAGTTTTCCGCCATTGTGATTTTCAAATTTTAGTGTTTGTTGCTCCATTTCACATAGAAGAATCAAACTTCGTGGATGATAATTGAACTAAGAAAGAAAAAATAATGGAAGTACGTCAAAATGATCTTCTAAAAGAAGTCGTCATCGTCATTTGCGTTTTGTTGCGTGATAGTGCGATTGAATAATTTATGGCCTAAAGTTGGAAGTACCGGACTTTGAGTGTGATTCATCTCGGACCTGTTTCCCGAGTGATGAGATCGCAGTTCAGCAACTTCAACACATCGCTAATCATGCCCGGCGGAAGTTTCGGAAGTTCATCGATTCCACAACCGCCTCGGTGGGCAGTTCACTCGTTGCAGGCCCTGGCTTCAGCCACCCCAGGAGCTCGTTGTTCAATGCTCAACACAAAAAAAAGGAACTAACTTCTTCACATCACGAAAGATTGAGCGGCAAAGATGACTCCCAAAACCCTACGAAGGGCGTATGCCGGATGCAATCAGCAAAATCTCCAACACATCATAGGATCACTACTCGGGTTGGTAATTCGGTGAGATCCTACCATTATATTATATATATGTATTTGTGAATGTATGTATACATTTCGCTTGACATAACTTGGAGCGTATGGTACGGTGAGTCCACGCATCTTTCCTTCCCTGTAGATTCACAAAATGCGTTGTGGTTGATTTTTCATCTATGAATTTGAACCCAACTCAATTTACAGAATCATCTTTGCGGTTAATGCAACGCAGTAGGCCTGACCGCTTTGACGCTTGTATCATATCTTTGATATGCTGCAAGAATCAATATTGACAAAAAAAAATTGGACATCATCTAACCCAATTATTTCCGAGATGCTTTCTCGTACTGCCTGCCTTTGTGTAAGATTAGATTAGATTAGATAAAATAAAAAAAGACAAACCAAAAAAAAAAAAAAAATTTTTTTCCTTCCCACCCCCAAAAAACAATAGAAGGATCCCCCCAAACCACATTGAACCCCAAAAAAAAAATTTTGTGGTCAAAGCAGAACAAAACAAAGAAAACAACCCAACCAAAAAAAAAAACAAAAATTTCAGAACCCCCCCACAACCCCCGCCCCCCAAAAAACCCCAACCATTTAAAAAAATTACCTTCTAGTATGCCAACCCGCTTTCAGGAAGTTCTTAAGGCCAAAGGAGGTCACATTAATTACTAAAGTTATTCAAGTTAAATAAATAGTTATTATTCTTCTTTATGCTATTGTTTTGAATATATATATTTGTAGGTGGGCTTTTTCTTATGTCATATCTATTTCTGATTAAAGTGCAAGAAACATGTGATATGTAACGTCATAATAAAAAAAAAGTTTTTTGATTGACCACAAAATATTATTAAAAAACCATCATTATTTATTTCAGTTTATTATATCGCAATAATACTGTTAATTTTTCATGTTGTATTAGGTGCGCAACTAAGTTCCCGCTGTTTAGCAATAGATGGCGCCAGTAGTAAGTGCTGGTCGAATGTTGTACATCTCAAGCGTCATAAACCAAGCTCAGACATATGGTAAACAAACCGCTTTGCCAAATCAGTGATTTTGGTTTAGTGTTATATATTTTGATTGTTTGAAGATGTCTGATTTCGTGCCAAATAATCGTCATTTGCGGGAAGTGTTGATTTTCTTCTTTCATTCGAATAAAACGGCGGCTGAAGCACATCGAGAGCTCCAAAAAGTTTACGGTGATGCTGCTCTGAGTGAAACAACGTGTTGTGATTGGTTTCGTTGCTTCAAAAACGGTGATTTCAGTGTTGATGATCGTCCGCGTGAAGGAAGGCCAAACAACTTCGAAGATTCTGAATTGGAGGCATTGCTCGATGAGGATCCGTGTCAAACGCAAGAAGAGCTTGGTTCAGGATTAGGAATTTCCCGCCAAGCCGTTTCTAAGCGATTGCATGCGTTGGGAATGATTCAAAAGCAAGGAACTGGTGTTATTTATTATGAGCTGTTGAAACCAAACGAAACCATTACCGGGGAACGGTATCGAACTCAATTGATGCGATTGAGCCGAGCACTGCACGAAAAACGGCCACAATACGAGAACAGACTCGAAAAAGTGATTCTTCAGCATGACAACGCTCGACCTCACGTTGCGAAACCCGTGAAAACCTACTTGGAAACGCTCAAATGGGAAGTCCTACCCCACCCGCCATATTCTCCTGATATTGCACCGTCCGATTATTACTTGTTACGTTCGATGGCACATGGTCTCACTGTTCAGCAATTCCACTCATATGATGACATCTCAAAATGGCTTGATTCTTGGATAGCATCAAAAGACGAACAGTTCTATCGAAAGCTAGTGATGGGCAATACTTTGAATAATTCGTTTGTAACCTTTGTTTTCAAAATAAAGTTCCTTTTTCACCAAAAAACAGCGAGAACTTAGTTGCGCACCTAAAAACAAAATATTATCTGTACACCATAGTGGGCTTTTTCTTGTGCCGGTCAGTGTACATTAGAAACAATTGATTAAGATGTGAATCCTTCTCTCTGTAAAATTTTCGAACTTTTAGTGTTACAGCTTTGTGTAGAGTTTCAGGACAAGTGTTTTGGTAAAATTATGCTGGCGTTTGTTTGATTCGAGAAGTTCTGCATCTTGTAAGTTTTCAATCCAGATCGTTTCTTGGCCCTCTGGACGAAGCTTTGCGAAACATTAAGTTTGTTGGCCAAATTCCGCGTCGAAAAGTTCGGATTTCGCTTCAAAAGAGCAGTCTACGGTCATCCGTTCCTGGAACCAACAGAAGACCTTTGAGACGGTCAAATGATGTATATTCATCAGTTTTGCCAAGGTGCGACGTGACGATCCAGGATTTTGCATGTGGGTAAACAAAATTCTTTCGCGAACGGTTTGCTGATTTTCTTCCATCTCGACCGGAATCTCTAGAATATACAGGGAGCGTACAGATTTTTGCAGTAAACATCAGATAACAATTTCTCATGCTCGTGGAACATGATTCAGGTATATTTAGCAGCACTGGAGGGTTTATACTGTTACTTAGGTGTCAGATGTAAACAAACAGTGTTTAGTAAACATCAAGATGTCGAAACAAGAGAGTAATCGGTCAGAACCACGAAAAGTGGAAAGAATATAATTTGATTGGTAAATGTGTCAGCACAGTCTATTATATTTAAAAAAAAACTGTAAGGTACAGCCCCAATGGGTTGTTCTAAATGATGACGTTGGACTACGCTAATAAATGCTATCCATTTTGATTGTACAATACAATTGTACAGTCGTCATGTCAACCAAGTTTCCGGCTCATGTGATGGTTATAGGCGTACGTAGTCTTCAGTGAGAGGGGGTGTAATGCCCCCGTATTTATTTGATCAAGGGCTAAGGGTAACAGCTGATGTATACTTGAAGGTTCTGCAAGATGTTGTTGTACTTGCCAAAATTGTTTCGGAGTTTTGGGAGTAAGAAGTTCGGCCCCCTAGCAGAACCGATAACAAACCTTTGGATTATTTCGTGAGGGGCGTCATCGAGCAAGATATCAATAGAACCCCTCACACCACACTCAGGTCAATCATAGCTAAAATCAACGCGGAGATCCCGAATAAAAAAGTATAATAGATTTACACTAAAATGTATTGTAACCGTACAATAGAATCAATAGTATGTACAATTGGTCGTATTGCTGGTCGTAAATTGAGACATCGACAATGGAAAGGGGGGAGATTTGTTAAGTATCTTAACTATAGAAAAACTCATTTTTTCCGAACAAATTTGAGTCAATTACTTGTATTGTTTCACAATTGTTGAAAATCCTAGCATATGGAGTGAATAGTAAATCTATTGTAATGACAATATGCATTTTTCCTTTATCTGATTCATGAACAATAAGATTTATGGTTGGAAATAGATTTTAATGTTCTTTTATATTATTGTATTGTAATTGTATGGTTATTTTTATCCGGGATGACATCTATTGGTCGAAACATGGTAAAAAGTGCATGCGGAAGTTTCCGGAAGCATGTTTCTACAGTCGTCGAAAGGGCAGGTGAATTTTTTGGATGAAATAATTTACAATTCCCGTATGTAACGAAAATAAATTAACCACAAAAAATTCATTGCAAATATTATTTGATGTGCCTAATACATGCCACTTACTGCAAAAATTTGTAACGCACCCTGTATTGTGGGTGTTTTTAACCCTTCTTACACCAAAATAAAGGTATTAAGATCGCTTGAAAACTCGACTTTTTATCCGAGACCCCGATGGCCGAGTGTCATATACCGTTCGACTCAGCTCGACGAACTGAGTGAGCACTTGTCTCTCTCTGTGTGTGCGTGTATGTGTGTGTGTGTGTGTGTGTGTGTGTGTGTGTGTGTGTGTGTGTGTGTGTGTGTGTGTGTGTGTGTGTGTGTGTGTGTGTGTGTGTCAAATAATGTCACATCGATTTCTCAGCCATTTGTAAACCGTTTTTAGTTCGGTTCTGTTGACCAAATGAAAGCTACAACATTCCCATAGAACGCTATTGATTTTTTTTTTTCATTCGGACATTTCGTTACGAAGATATGAAGAAAACAGTACTTGACGGCTAATTATAATAATTATCAAACAGTTTAGTCTCCAATTACATACTGAGCTATTTATGTACCGTTTTTAGTTTTGTCAAAGCTATAAAGTCCTCAAATAACTGGTCAAATTTCATTATGATTGGATAATCCTTCATGGAGATATGACCAAAGCAATACCTGAGCGCACATAATTGCGAGATGAAAATATACTCGTTGCAGTTCAAAACCGAACAAGACCACTCACCCCAGTCGATGCCGCTTGTGTTCTATTGTTCTGCATCTGGTGCGTTGTATAGCACATTCAGGGGACTAGCCACACAATGCGACTCTATAGAATAAGAGCAGGATCGGTTGGCTCGAGTGGTCCGGTTTTGAACTGCAACGAGTTTATTCGAAAACTACACAAAGTCTCCATTTACTATAACTACACAATTTTCAACGAACATGTACTTATTAAGCATCTTGAATCCATATCGATAATCAAAATTGCGCTTAGGATTGTCTAATAATTCATTCTATGGACTGATTACATGGAATTTCTAAGCAATACACATTAGGATTTCCGTCTGGTGGACTGTCGGAAGACATAATCCTCGCCTTTTGTTATTATATTATTTATAACAAAAAACAAAAAAAATATACATCAAGAGAGGGAAGTGACCACCAACCCCCCCCCCCCCCACCACTCCTCCTCCCGCCCCCTGTTTTTCCCCCCTTTTTTTTTTTATTGATGTATGTATATAAATACCCAAAAAAAAAAATATAATATAAAAAAAAAAATATAAAAAAAAAAAACAAACCCCCGGAATTGTTTTAATTGAAATTGTAATTGTTCAGTGTATAGTCCCTGCTTTCCCGCTAAAATTGCGTATCCCGGGGCTTACCCCCAGGTCTATACACCTACAGTCCTTCCCGTTGCACTCGTCAGCTCGTGCGATACTCTAGACTCACATGGGTGGTCGTATCCGGATCCTCCACTGGGTAGGCACAAGTGTCCGTCCAGTTTCTGTTACATTAATTATCTATTTTTTATGCCTGAATGAAGTACTAATGCTTAAAAAGTTATAAGAAAACCCGCACTACTAACTAGTAGTAATTTGTACCTATTGCGCTCAATTGGCCATTATAATGAAGATTTTATTCCGACCTCTTGAAAATATTTCAAACTTTTGAGAGTGGACTAATGTCCATATTTGTACCTTTTAGATTTTGGATTATTAGTAACATTACATGAACTTTTCTCATTAATTGTCTCTCTTAACAACCAGATGGCAGCGTGGAAGGTGCCCTGTATTGGCCAACAAATTCTCTGTACAACCCTTCCCTTATACATCCAAACCCAACACTTCATCACATCCAAATGCTTTCAAAAGGTCGGTATCGGATGCTTTCATGTCTCGTTGGCTGGCGATTCCCTTCCTGGTTCCCTCGGCTGCACAAGTGATATTTTTTCCAGTGAATATTTTCCTGAGCGACGGCATGCTCCTTTACAAGTGGTGATCCTGCAAATAGAGACTAAACAAACCGGACTACTCCTCGGATTGGTGGCCCGTTATATCATTTATAGCTGATATATCTAAATATAATTAAACAGACCCTTTATGATAAAAAGGCATTTGATGCTTATATTAATGTGTTGAGATGTGTGATTATTATCGACCCCTGTGGTCCTATTAAAATGTATTCCAAATACTCTGATTTAGCTAAATTGTTCTCTGAGTCAAAAATATTAACGTTATGAGTTTTATTGACCTATTGGCCTACAAGTTAAGTTTTTATTGCTCTATGATAGTAATCTTTATGCCTAACTGAATTATTATTACTTAAAAGTTCTGAGGAAACCCATATCCCCATTCCATAAACCCATATTACTAAACATTTATTCCAACAACAAAACGAAAACGTTGAAGGCGCACCACATTGGCCAACAATAAATTCTCCTTCAAGCACTCCCCTTAACCATCCAAACCCAAACCTTTTTAATGAAATGCTATATCTGATGACCTCAGTCGGCTGTTCTACTAAATAGCCCCTTAATCTTGTAATGTTACTGGTCTATACTGTTACTGTCACCCTTTATTGTTAGTGAGTACATATAATGTTTGAAGATTAATTATTGGTTTGATCTATAAACAAATCATCTGAAAACTCATTTCTATTTATCTCTTCCACTCGGCTACTCTCAATGTATATTTCCCTAATCAGTCCCTCCGCATCCTGTAATAACCTAACTCACAATCCACCGATTCCAAAGTACGAGAGGAATTCCTACCGCCTAACATGCAAATGGGCGGAATGTTACAACTTGGAATTGTAACAGAAATCGATGAATAAACCCTCTCAGGTTTAACGCTAATATGCTATTGTGATAAATTTAGAAGCTTATAACTGCATGCTAGGACTTTGCAAAAACTTAGGATTTGGAAATTTGTGTCGCTTAACAAATTCTCAAACAAATGTGCAAAAGCACGTTGGCCAATATTTAGTGTCAACCAGTGGGTACGTGTGCTCTACTCCATGTTCCCCTTCTTTCAAACTCACCTTCAGTTCAATTTACCCATTGAGTTGGACACATCACAATAGAAAATATTGTGATGGAGCACGGACGTTAGGTTACTAGATGTATGAAACATACTCTATAGCCTATTTAGGATTATATCTGAAAAATCCAAACTTGGCCAACACCCACCATAACTGACAGCCACTGGATTGTTACTACAAAATAAAAATTGGATATGTATTCATATTTAATAGTCCTGGTAAAGCTGAAAAGTAGAGTAGATCAATCCTTTTAACAATTTTTATGAAAAGATAGGGTATGTGTCCCTTGACTCAGCCTAATATGCAACAATCGATTACATTTTTTATTATAACTCATAAGGTATTTGAGCTGGAAGTGATATTGAACTAGTTATACACTTGCTTAGATATGTTTAATATACCATTTGGTAGAAGGTACCATGAAAAGTTACACAACTCATTTTATAAAGTCAGAAACTTTGGAGGAGTATGGATGTAATGTCGGTCCATATGCGCCAAATTGGGTCTATTCATGGATGCAAGTTCGTCTCATTCGACAGATTTGTTATTAAATGTTGTCTTCGTACGATTTTTTTTTACTGATTTTCTAATTCAATACGTTCCCAGCTATATTTGCTCTACCCAACAAAAAATTTCATAAATCAAACTATACTAAAGCTGCTAAGAAACACTTAAGTGATTTTCACATATGACTTAGCGACCATTTGATAATCAAAACATTATAATGCACTCTTCACAGATTTTGTTCTTTTAGTCTGGGTTTAGATGAGCCATATGAAAAATTTTGAACCGAAACTTTGACATTTTTATTGCAAGCTTTACCAATATCAACATTTTTACTATGCTTTCCTTACAACAGGCCATGGTTGGGAACGTGGAAAAAAATATTTTCCTAACATTGGGTCTATGGTTTTCTTGTTAAATCATTGTTATTATACCTATATGACCTGTTAGTTTATAACGTGTGACTATTTTCTGTACATCTTGGCTGCATTATTCGGTTTATAGGTTCAATTTCTGCAAATTTAGATCATTCGAAGATCGTGTAGATAATCTGTTCAGCTTAACCAGTAAAGTCATGTTGTCTAAAAAGTTAAGGAAATCGAAAATAACGTGGAAGTGAACAACTATTAATTGATCAAAAATGTCTCAATGGCTTTGAAATAAATCGGCCATCCTGATAGGAACATCATTTTGTTGATTATCGTCGAGTTAATGACATTTTTGGTACATAGGCCGAATGAAGGAGCTAGGCTGACATTACATCCCGTTACCCTATTTTATTTTAAACGACAAAATAATAAAAGAAAAAATAAAAAATATCCCACCACCCCATTGATTCTTAAAAAAAAAAAAAAAAAAAAAAATAATAATTTTCCACCCCCCCCAAAAAAGGAAAAAAAAAAAAAAAATATTACAAATAAAAAAAAAAAAATAAAAAAAAAAAATTTTTTTTTAAAAAATTTTTTTTTTTTTTTTTGATTTTTTTTCTTTATACTGTTTTAGTTACATTTCAAAGATATCAATTGGAGTATCGAATTTGATGATTTTTGAAATAAATGGCTAATCTTAACTTAATACCACATAATATAACATACTTATAAGCACATGTCAGTATTTTACGAATATAGTAGTTGAAGTTCAGAAGTGTAATTTTAAAGTAAATGTTATACTGAAATGCTGAAAAACAAATTGTGCCTTTGATGCTTGTCATGTTGCTCCAAGCTCTTGCTATACATGGTTTTGGAATGCAAAGATGATTCCAAAGCGTGCTGAAATTATTAATTAAATGAGAATGGAAAATACTATGATATGAATTACAGGTATGGATATACAATTTGATTTATAGGTGCACGATCTTGAGTCGCACCCCCTCACTTCGATATTGCCAAAATGCCAACATTGCCCAGGCTACGCCAACCAGCGTCTCCATGTTTCAGCTGGCAGTCTTTTGTGATCATATGACTCGTGGAGGTGTGAGGTAGGAACTTGTGAGGACCAGAGGTCGGTCGCACCCTCCTTCGAAGTTGTCAACTCACCATTTGAAGCCCAATATGTATCCAGTACCATATTGGCCACATTTGAGTTCGTAATTCTGGTGAAGTGTAAGAAGGGATCAGTCTCACCATCGGTGGATTAATTCGGGTTTTATTACGATGAAGCAGCAGTTTTTACGATTGCGACGAAGCAGTGCTCTACTTGTATACTTTGTGTTGAACCGTATCTCTGGTTTAAACTAATCGGATGATAGGCAACTCAATAGGCTATTCTCTCAACAGGTGGTGGTAATGAACCACTTACAGATATTAGACAAAATCCTATTTTTGAACAGCGGATGTAAACTGTATCTCTTTGCCTATGCCTACTGTAAAAATTGAACGCAGAACGTTTCATCTAAGAGTATCGTTGACTTTCCAAGCCAATTTAATGCCTCTTAATGTTGATCGTGCAAATGAGAGACTTCAAATGCAAAATTATTTGTGTCATACAAACAATGATATTACAACGTAAAACAATGCAGCAGGTTGGGCGCATGTCAACACTTGTTAAAAACAATATCCGGGATTCACAATAATTACTAATAATATCTTTAACACAACTTGCCTTTAGTTCATGCCTTTTGTTCTTCCAAAGTTAATTTCCTACTTTAGTATAGTTTACGAGTAACCATCGACCCGTACTTCAAATACTTTTCAATATTTTACATAAGTATCAACATGTTCAATAGTATATTATTCTTACCATATTCAACGCTACACGGAAACAAATCCATTTCTGTTTTCATGAATAAAAAATCATGAAACGAACTCTTATCTTCTTTTATGAATTCATGACTCATATTCGTGGTTTCATATTTGAAATGACAGATGTGAGTCATGAGCTTAGGAAACGTTGTTTTGCCTCAACTCTAAAGTTGTGTAATCAGCTTCATGAATCAAGGATCTACTCAAGATTAACAATAGCGTAGTAAGTACATCCACCATATACTCTCACAGCTCTTCACATCAACACACTAGGTTCGAATCCTGACGGAAGGTTTATTTTTTTGTTTTCATTTATAGTCGATAAAGTAGTTTTGCCAGATTCCTGACTAATGTTTTCAGATTCAGCAATTTAGCAAATGGTTTAAACCCGATTGATTCATGATTTCATTCCGGCGGACAAATAGTTCATGATATGATGAATATTGTTCATGGTGTACATTCATAACACGAAAACACAACATATTCATGAAATCATTACCTGTTTTTCTAATTTTGAATAACAAATAATTTCCCGTGAATCAATGCATTGCAAGCTGGCACCAATCTCTTCGTACGTTCGATTTTTCAAACTTGGCTCCTCAATTCCAAAACCCAATAATTATCCAATTGAGCCTCATTGCGATGCACAACCCAAAGTATTACTCAACCAAACTTCTAAAAATGAAAACAAATGCCATCACCAAACAACCCCCGATCAGCTGCCAGTTCAGCAACTCGTTCTTTTTCTTCGTCGCAATCCAAGCTGCTGACGGCGCGCGGCGGTGGGGTAAACCACTTCAAGCCCACTTACCCGAAAACTCTTTCAGGTAGGGTAAGTGTGATGAACCGGAGAAGAACCCCACGAGCCTAGTGCAATTTTTCCTGTTTATTTTTCGCCTCGTTCCGTACAGAGTATACATTCACATTCAAACGAAAGAGACGCAATCTGGCCGGTGACTATAGAGGTTTAATGGCTGCTAACGGCAAACTGCAACCATCGATTGGCAGTTGAGTTTCGATCGTCACCGCGTCAAGATGACTGTGTCCTACGGTGTGGAAAAGTGTCCCCAGCAGTTTGCTGAGTACCGTTGTACTCTGTCGAAAAAATACCTGCAGATAGCGAAGGAACAGCTTCGCGAAGAAGACACCCTTCGAGCGCAGGCTCTGGAAGGGATGAGAGCTTGGATTGCAAAGCATCCCTACATCCGCAGGTGTCGCACGGATCCGTTGTTTTTGCTGAGGTTCCTGAGGCAGAGGAAGTTTTCCATCCCACTGGCATGTGAAACGCTGGAACGGTATCTGTCCATGCGACAGACCTTCCCCCACTTTTTCCAGAATTTGAGCCCATCCCACGAGGACATGCGTGATCTAGCCGCTGATGATGTTTTCCAAGCGCTGGGTTTCGACGAAAAAGGACGGATTGTAATTCTGATCAAGTCCCGGAATTTCAACGTGGAAAAATATACGCTACTGCATCTGATCCGCTATCTGCATATGTACATGGAAATTCTGTCTTGCGACGAGCGGATCCAGGTGGCCGGAATCGTGCTCATAGTGGACTGCTTGGAGACGACGATGATGCACTTTACGTTGTTCAATTTGTCCGATATGAAGAATATGATGCCGTATATCAATTTTCTGCTGCCGGTGCGCTGCAAAGAGGTGCACGTGATTCGATTGCCCAAGATGAGTGCGACGCTGGTGGATATTTTGTTCACGTTTGTCAGCGCTAAGATCAAGCATCGGTTTTTCGTGAGTATATTTTTGTTGTTGTTGCTATTCATGAGTGTGTGTGTGAATTTACATAAAAGTGCTGGAAAGTGGGTCACGAAAGGATCTGCTACTGAAGATCGATCAGTGATTAATTCCGTTGGTTGTGTGGAGAAAAAGCATTGGTTACACGAAGGGGAGAAAAAGGGGGCACGGCTGTGATGAAGCAAAATGTATTACCGAAGCGAGTGAATCAGCAATCGAAATGTTTAGAAAGTTACGTGGGCTAAAAGATTGAGACGTTGATCGCCGCGTTTGGGACTTTGATACGTATTGCTAACACCATCGAATCTTCAAATGTAGGCCTCTCATGGTTGTCCACTGTACACTTCACTGAAGAACACAAATCAGCACATATTATTTAAAAGGCGCATTGTGAATGTGTTCGGATTAATTAAAACGGACTTCTTTAAAAGTTTCGCATTGATTGAAAACTATGAGAAATCGACACCACATCCGAACAGTATTGTCTATAATATAACTCTGTTTTTATGAACAATAAATTTCGAGGATTGAATAAAGCATTTCGAAAGAGGCAATTGACACCATCTTCAGTTCCGTAGTTAACACTAATTACCAGCTAACATGCAACAGGCTGTGGAACAGAAGAGAGACATTTGTGTTGCTTAAAGTTAGAATCAAACCGTGTAGTCAGAACGTACTTGTGAGTGCTCATAAATTCCCATAAATTTAACATTCTAGAAGAGTGAAAATGAAAAGTGAAATTGATTTTATTATTCCTATCCCGGTATTTTAGGGTACATTAACTTTGTGTCTACGTATGTAATTCGCAGAGATATTGGAAACTTTAATGATTCATAGTGAGATTATCTTGCGTATGATTTCCAACTTCTCACGTTCATGAGACTACCGGAGCATGAACAGTAATAATAATTGGGCGAGAAAACGTGGTACTTTCGCGTTGAATCTGTTCGCGTTTTATCCAGAAAATTTAACTTCGTTTTTTTGCTGTGGGTACACAATTTTTTTTCAATCATGGTTAGTGATTGTACACGTCAATTGTATGCTGAAATAGATGCAAAAATAATTAAAAATATTTTCCATGTTGGTTCAAAAATATTTCCTGTTTCTCGCTGATTGATATTATAAGTTAACTACATTCTACTAATTATGTTTTTTATTACTCCAAGCGTGAAGTACGTAATTATAATATTTGAAGGAAATATCTTCTCAACCAACATAAGACCCTAGGAGTGGACCAGTCAAGGGAGGTATCCTTCCTATCCTGCATTGGGGTAGCATGGTTGAAGATTGTGTGCTTGATCGGGTACTGCCTTTCAAAATAGCCCTCAGCTCAATTTCAAACTACTTCAATTCAGTTTTCACAGTCTGCCTTACTCTAACGGCACTATCAATACTTTCTCTTCATATATTTGGTTTCAGCAGAAATGGCTGTCCTCTCCTAGAATCTCATGTTGGTTGACAAGATATTTCCTTCAAACATTATTATAAGTTAATTTTGTTCGAACAATCACATTAAATAAAATAAAAAGATGAACATTTGGATTTTCGTATGTAGACTCTGAACATGAATAAGGAATGAATCAATCAAAGGAATTGCAACATATTGATAGCTCATCTCACGCATACCAGCAGTTATTGATTTCACCCCACAAGAACGAGGCTTATTACGGTTGTCACCTTCACTATCACTTTCACTTCACTTGCACATCACCTCACTTTTTTTTATGCTATTACTGGTATCACCGTGATCAAAAATGAACTCCGTGAGGTGGAAGTGATAGTGAAGTGAAAATCGTAGTAGCCCTCAGAATATCTATGGTTTGCGTCACTTTCTTCGGTGGCGTGATGGTGCCGTGGCAACCATAATAACACCGAGTTCATTCGAATCGTCACCTCGGATGAACTCTTTCATATTTTTTCACTTGGTGACATTCGTAATAAGGCTTTTTGTTTTCACTTCGTTTTCACCGTGAAGTGAAAACCGTAATAAGCCCCAACATTTTTTTTTTCGATCGGACACAATTAATCACTCGCACATTTGTTTACCTCGTTTTTATTCATGAGGTTGCTTTAATATTATTTTAACGAAATACATTCAGTTGAATTTTGAATTTTGATAGATATTGCAATGTGATGCAAATGTTATAGAATATCATAATGATAGAGTACTCATCAGCACAAATATGAAATTTATGTATGATGTATGATAGAGTACTCATCAGCACAAATATGAAATTTATGTATGATGTATGATATGTACTACCACCCATTGTAGCACGGAAACTAAGTTCGACAGCAATGGGCTCTCCTCTCTGTCAGACTTGATCAAACTTTAATAACCACTGATTATCCTCATCATGCCATTGTATGAAGGACCAAACACGGGTTGGGTAGACCGACAGGCAACATCACTTATACGTTTCCTCAGGGCATCTAAAGAATCTCCTTCCAACAACAAGATTGAACAATTGGTCAAAAGAGCGAGCTATCTAACATGAGAATGCCCCAATGGGAGAAGAGTCCGCCTTCTATTCACAAGCTGTTAGCAATGGGGAGTTGGCACTCCCACTCTCCCAATCCAGAGTGCTTCAATCGGGTGCCCTGTTGGTCCCTCCCATTCCCATGAAATATATTTATAAAAGTGTATTTATTTATGTAAATGAGAAAAACTACAAGCATTCGTATCTATTATATATGATCTTCATTCGGTTGATCCTGAAATGCAAGAAATGTTGTAAAGTGTAGAGTTTTGTTATTCCACGCTGAGGCACGTTTTCGTTCGTTTTAAGCGATAACAGTAATTCATCCAAATCTTGATTTTAGGTGTCCTGAAAAAGTTTGTTAAATCTATTGAAATTTTACAATACTAACATTTATACATTTTAATTTACTGTTGCCATGGTCACAATTTGCTACTTGATGCTGATTTTATAACAGCAATTCGCTTTTATTTTTGCTGACCTAATAGTTATTGCTATTGTTAGGAATGGGAAGATTTAACTGGAAGGGAGTTAAAGATAAATGGGCAAAAAAAAAAACAATAAGTAATGTTTAAATCGTCTATGAAGTAAAATCAATAAAACAATATTACCAAATATAATGATATTGTGAGTTATGATGAAGTAATGACAAAGATTGAACTGTAAAATCAAACACTAGCCAAATGCCACACAGCGCTACATGAATCAGCGCAGAGCATGAGCATGAGCGTGATTGACCGCCAACGGATGCAATTCCGTTAATGCCAGATCAGCCTTATTTACACTAAGAACCAACAGATGATGTTTGGGACTAACATACATCTTCAATGTGTAAATACTGGAGACCCATTATAAAGCAATACCGGCGCCGGCCGTTCCCGAATGCTGGTCAAGTAGGGAATGGGAACGAACGTGTTGACATGATACTCGCTTTGAAGGAAGCCGAGAAATCCTCTGCACTTCCACGATAAATCACTGGGATGTTGAATAGTTGGGGAAAGGTTAACAGCAGGGTTCTTTTTGGTTAAAGATACGCTGAAAGTATGTAGCACTATCCGCCAAAAGCAATGTACCGCTCCAATTTTACTCGATGTCCTAGATCTCGGTCAAGTTCTGCTGGACCCGCAGCTGCTGCAGTCGGCACTCGTCCACATCAAGCCGGCCGTCGCTGATGTGTCGGAAACCTTCCGGTAGTAAGATGATATCTGCGTCTAATACACTTTTCTTGTACCGATTAATTTACAAACTAAGCCTGCACACCGAATCAAAACTCACTTTGGCACGGTTTTGGTTGCAGCAAACAGAATCAATGAGAAAAATAAACTCGCCTATGACCTCTAACTTTCAACGTTACATAGGTGGAGATTCACGCCGAAAAATTATCTACCGGCTCTTCAGCTCAATTAGCTCACTGAAAATGATTCTCAAGTTCTCAAACACAATCATCCGGTATGGAGAATGAACCACGACCCCATAGCTCCATCCGACACTGAAGGAAGCTCAAAACGATCCTCTCAGTTCAAATAAAAAGAAAAAATACTACTTAGCTGTGCGTTCCTCGTGTCAATTCTTCCGTCTTCTGGATAATAATTTATTAGTCTTCGACGAAAAGGTTGGCACTAAAACTAACATTTGCTTACAATTCAGGTTCAACAGCTAATTTATGTTAGAACGAATATAACTAGTAGAGTAAAATTTGGAAAATATACAGAGCACAAGTAAAACGATACGTCAAATTTGAAGCGTAGCCTACTTCTCTGCAAACCGGAAAAGAAAAATACATTCAGCAAAAAGTGCAAAAGTCTACCACAGATGGGATTTTCTGCGTTATGTAATGGACATATATGGAATGCTAGATGCCATAAATTGAAGGGATATTTCGTGTTCAAGCAACCTGATTTAGGCGGTATATCAGGCTTGTTGTATGAAAATGTGAATGTGAATATGATGGAAATAATACGATGTTGTAAAGAAATACTAAATACTTCCGCTGCGATGTTAGATTATTGAAACTCTAAAATAGCGAAAATTCCAACGTGATATAATGAAATAAAGTTGATCACCTGGCAGCCTAGCAAAATAGCAAAGAAAATTTAAGCAAACAATTATGCGAAAAAAAATTTCAAATGAGTATGATTCCGTTTTTGGATACTCAATAAATCCAAAACGAAAAAAAAAATAAAAAAAAATGACAGGAAATTCTTTGATAACTCTTTTTTCCTACTGGGCCCATAAATGATTCTTCGTGTCTGTAAAATAGAAAATGTAGGATCATAAACAATGTTAGTTTTTGAATTAATTAATTTGGACGGAGATTTTTTTTTATAGAACTTGTATATAATCCTCTCTAAAAATACGTAATAAAAAACATTCCTATCTTTACAAATACATAACGTGAGTCAGGTGGGCCAAAACTTATAGCGATGCAAATGCGAAGCTGAAAACAGCATAAAACATATTGTGAAGGGATGTTATATTATAAAATGATAATAACAATTATATTCGTAATGTCTGCATGACTGCTGATCCTGCTGCAATTGCAGACGGACTTGCATTATCTCCGCCACTGGGGAAGAAAACAATTCAAAATTACTATACAATACTTGGGAATTCCATGGATGATCTGAAATTATATACACACTTAGAAATTCTGAATTTTACACGAGACGTAATTCATGTTCGTAAAAAGTCGGGGATCGTAAAGAAAGATTTCGTGTAAAATTATGTCTCCTTAAACTGGCACATACGCAATTCGACGAAAGATGTGTTTGATTGAATTTATTTTCTCATCTCTTTCAACTCATTCCTATGTTCTAAAGGACGCTTGCATGTGTCTGTCTCAGGGGAAAGACATTCACATGACATTTTGGTAGTGTGTACCGTATAAAGAGTACTTCCATTTTTCGTGGTACACAGAAAAAAATATATGAATATTACATATGATTTAATCTGAAACTTCTATGAAAATATATCGATATATGTTTGTATGCGATTTTCAACCGTAAGAACACTACCTTTATGCAAAGTTATATAAAATTCATTACAATCTCTTAACTTGAATTCATATTTGCAACCGATAACATATAATTATACGACACGCTTTTACTTTTGCGTCTTGAACGCTTGAACTTTACATGATATAAACACAATACAGCACCGCCGCTCAAAATAAAACAGTTGTCACCGCCATATTGTATACATGTATACACGTATGGGAGTGAAGCATAAAAAATGTTAAGAACATTTTCAAAAAGTTCGCATACTTTGTGAGTGACTGTGAAAATCGTAGTGAGTTGGCGTAGGATTTTTCAAATCCAACGAAGCCAGCATGATTCCAAGTGCCCAGTTGGCGAATGTAAACTCGTCTGCAAGTCTCAAACCTGCAAAAATTAATTAACTGCTGCACATAAAATAAAGCAGCTTGAAAACTCTTTTAGAGGGCCAATAAATTGAGGTTTTGAAAATAATAACTTCTTCCATTTATTTTTGAAATATGAAATCTGAAAAATGAAGGAAATGAAATAAATCTACTTTATTTCTAACCTCAAATAATCTTAACCATAGATTACCGCATTTTTTAAATTTACAGCTCTTATATTGACAGCACGAGTATATTTATAGTTAACTTTTTTCAGCGCTGTAAATTTAAGATCACGCGTAAATTTCTATTTAATATGGCAAAGGGTAAATGCACTCTTCTTTTTGGGGAAATGCTCCTTAAACTTTGGAAAAATGCTCCTTAGATGCGTTTGCCCGGTATAATGCAATAGGAGGTATTAACCTTCTGGTTAGCGCTTGCCGGGTGTTTTGACGGGTCTTCAGTCTCTGAATTTAAGAGTCGTCAAAACAAAATTAAGACTCTTAAATTCAGAAACTGAAGACCCGTCAAAACACCCGGCAAGCGCTAACCAGAAGGTTAATACCTCCTATTGCATTATACCGGGCAAACGCATCTAAGGAGCATTTTTCCAAAGTTTCATGAGCATTTCCCCAAAAAGAAGGGTGCATTTACCCTGCTGCCATTTAATATATAGAGCTAAATTTGTTACATTCAAGTACTCATAATTTTACGGGTTTCGTTCGAACTGTGTAGGGTAAAATTTCAGCATGCTACTTTACCGGGGTAACGCTGCCTACATCGCCCTTTTGCGGCTGCCACCTAATGTATAGTTGTCTTACTCACCCGCTGGATGCCAGGACAGACGCTGTTTGAGCCGCACCTCCTTGGTGGACAGACGCTCGGCACGCCCCTCCTCAATCTAGTTGAAGTCAGAAGGACAACAGTGCCCAGGCTGCACTACCAGCTAAGTATGCAACCCTTAGCTGGCGGTCTTTGTCATCTCTTGACCCGTGGAAGCATGAGGTAGGAACTTGTGAGGACCAGAGCTATGTTGCGGGGACGCACGCTTCATCCCAGCTGTCTACTCACCATTTTGCAGCCAAGGCACGCGATCCTCTATAGCAGGTGGAAAAGCTACTGTATGTGATATTTCCACAACAGAACTGACTCTTAACTTGACCTATAATCCCTACTGAGCCCTTGCGGCACGTCAAGCTGGCGAATTCAGCGCAAGGGGTCAGCACAAATATGAAATTTAACAGATAAATGTTAAAATTATGATATGTTGCTTTTACCCCACCTGTCCGTCTTATCCACAGTTCCTCTATGTGATCAATAAGACTTCCATAAAAACTGTGTGTAGTTTGGAAAATCGACCCCAGAAGATTATATCTCCGACCAATAGGGTTGTGAAGGTTCACTGAAACCTGAATCGCTTTTAATCAAGCCATACAACAGAAGCTGATGAATTTTCGATGTCATGCTTGTGACAATTATTCATAACTGAGATGCCTGTGTACCTGATTTTCCTGCTACAAACTACTGATAAGGAGAGGTCATGGATCGATCCACCATCGTGAGCTTAATCGTCTGACGCACGTAGGTTGAAATTGAATGAGAATACACTATTATTGATTTCTTGTGTAGAATGATTAAAATAGTATCTTGTTTCAAGTTATCTTGCTCAAAAGAATACCGGTTTTGAGTGCGTTTTGGAAAATTGTACCGATTAAAGATATATGGAAAGGTAGCACACGTTGTATCGAAATAAGTACATCTTCGAACATTCTTGATCGTTAGATCTATTTTTGTCTAATGTGAATATGTAGAAGGTTTGGAAATAATGCACTGGCAAAATTGAATTTTATTGCAACAAATGCCGTTCGATGACATCCAACATATTTGATATCAACTGTGCTGATTCCCCTGTGCTCAAACTTTTTTTTTTTTTTAAATAGTACTTAATAACTCAATCAAAAATTAAAATCATTTACTTTTAAACTCACTGTGTACAGCCAGTTATAAACTAGTACGAGAATAACTATGCAAAACATCAATTTGTTTTGCCTCGTTCTAACCCACCTAATCAATCCGCTTCCAAAGTATTCAGCCTTATATGTTATTAGACCAAATTTTAGCTTCATTTTTTCGGAACAGCACTTTTCGAATAAATGTAAGGAACAAAAGCTTGTGATCGCTCAAGTCGATAAAGCATTTAAAAAAGGCTTAGCAAGCAAAACTTGTGATTAGTGTCCATGAATTAACCTTTAAGTTTACACCCTGTTTAAGTCGGTCTACCAACAGATGTCACCCCACTCAATGCTAGTGAATTGGCATTTCTGCTGTGGGGAAAATCAGAACCAAGGTGACTACAATATGAGAATTTCAGCCATGTTTAATCGCATACTAATACGATTCAAATCAAGTAAAATCAGGTCTGGCCTATTGAAGTTCATTACTAATTAATTATGTTTTTTTATTGCGCACATTGCGCCCAATTTAAATTCTAATGTTTTGAAATTGGGTATATCTACTCAACATCATGGGATCCCAGTAGTGAGCAGCAGTTTCAACTAGAACCAAAGATGTAAAGACAGATTTAATAGAAGTAGTTTGAAATTGAGCGTAGGACTTCGTTTTGGCAGTATTTCGAAGCAAAGTCAGACATCTTTGCCAAACGTCCCACTGTGGGGTAGGTCAAGGCAGGGACGGATCCGCCACCTTGACTAGCAAAGATGTATGCATTTGATCGCTCTCAAATACCGCCAATGGCACAGAATGGTTCTTACGATGTGAAAACCCCGTTTTTACACTCCCTAAAGACCACTTGTGATGGGAATCAATTTCCAATTAGAGGTTTTGAAAACACAACTCTTATTTTTACCAGAACTATTTTTCTCGTCGTTGTTTACTCAACAACCTCAGAGATAAACCTGGTAAAGTGTTGTATGCTGATCCTCCAGACATTACTTATTAATTATGTTTTTTATTGTGTACAGTGCGCTAAATTTAAATTAAAATGTTTTAAAATTTTTATTGAAGTTGCTTCCTTTACATCTATGCAACAGTACCTGTGATGTCAAACTCGCAGTTTCATTTTAAACCAAACGAGTAAAGGACCAAACGAGTGCAAAGTTTGTTTACCAATATTTCGTGTGCACGTACTAATATATATAAACAAAACGTTTAGCGCATACCGTATACATTAATATATAACTCTTCACTCCCAGGCAAAAATGCAATCAACAACTGTCATTATGCCCGTAATACACTATTGAGTATTTCTCACTCTTTCGCTCCACTGCTAAATTTCATTGGATACATAGGTGCAGACAAATTTCTTCCATAAAAGCAAAGCCGGTCAGTGGGAGGTGAATTGTACACACACACACACACACACACACACACACACACACACACACACACACACACACACACACACACACACACACACCCCTGCTAAATCTCATTTGATACCCCGCTACTCCACCCGTCTTCCCTACAAACTGAAGAAAATAGACCATCTGAGATGTTAGAGTCATCTTAATCAGAAATCGTTAAACTTTTCAAAACAACAACTTTTCCAAGTAAAAGATCTCGACGAGGACAAGCTCAATAATTTCATGAACCTTTTCGTTCAAGTTTGTTCGTTTCGGAAATATTGAATTTTATTTAAAAAAAACAAATACATTTTCAAATAGTTTACTACCAGCCTCATATAAACAAAGGGTGCTCGCCATCCAGTAGTGGATATTAACAGAAGCTCGACTAGAATGTCAATTCGAGCATAAAAATCATGGCACACTGCAGAATATAGTTCGCAAGAAATGCAGACTGGTTCAGAAAGCTTGATTCGTTTAATATCTGGACGCAAAAAAAACGGATATATCTCGGAACCATGTTAATGAAATAAAAATGTTGAGTACTCAAAATGAAGCCAACATTTATTGTCCTTTGAAGGAAAAATAGCGAGAAAAAATTATTCCGATATGTTTTTGATGAAATCTTGAACTTTTTTCAAATACCGCTCATCTTTTTTGGGACACTCTGTGGGCTTACCTGAGCGTCCATTTTGTTCCACCATCTCTTCATTTCTGTTGCATCTCGAGTCACCTTTCCACTCTTATTCAACCACTGCTTGACAACCGGCCAATATTTCTCCATTGGGCGGAATTGAGTCCCATACCCTAGTCCGATTGCAGATTTTCTTTTTTCCCTGACAAAAAAAAACTGCTGCTCGAAAACCATCTTCGACTACTTGACGAAATGTGCCATTTACACCGTCCTCACCAGGAGATTGCGCAGACTGAATACATTAAATCAACACCTGATACTAACCTGAAACGACTGAAGGCTGCGAAATCTAGTCTATCACTTGCACTATCGAAAACTTCCGATCAGCTGTTAATTTTCACAATGTGTGAATGGCCAAACCAAAAACCTCTATCAAATTGGATAACAGTCTTTAACCGGAGAAGAGCACCTCATTGACTGCCTCCGATGAGTCAAAGCTTGATTTCATATTCAAATTCCTGTCGACCATCGGTTGGCAGTTGTTATTTAACCATCATCACGTCAAGATGTCGGCGCCTTACGGTGTGGAAAAGTGTCCTCAGAAATACGATGAATACCGTTTTACTCTATCGAAACAGTACCTGGAGATAGCCAGGGAACAGCTCCGCGAAGAAGACACCCTTCGAGCGCAGGCTCTGGAAGGGATGAGAGCTTGGATCGCAAAGCATCCCTACATCCGTAGGTGTCGCACGGATCCGTTATTTTTGCTGAGGTTCCTGAGGCAGAGAAAGTTTTCCATCCCACTGGCATGTGAAACGCTGGAACGGTATCTGTCCATGCGACAGACCTTCCCCCATTGGTTCCATAGATTGAGCCCATCGAACGTGGACATGCGCGATCTGACCGGCAGTGACGTCTACCACCCTCTAGGATTCGACGAAAAAGGACGATTTGTGCTTCTGATCAAGTCGCGGAATTTCAACGTCGAAAGATACACCCTACAACATCTGATCCGCTATTTGCATATGAACGTGGAAATTCTGTCGCGTGACGAGCGGGTCCAAGTGGCTGGAGTTGTGCTGATTGTGGACTGTTTCGAAACCACGATGATGCACTTTACGTTGTTCAATTTGTCCGATATGAAGAACATGATGCCGTACATCAATTTTCTGCTGCCGGTGCGCTGCAAAGAGGTGCACGTGATTCGATTGCCCAAGATGAGTGCGACGCTGGTGGATATTTTGTTCACGTTTGTCAGCGCTAAGATCAAGCATCGGTTTTTCGTGAGTATATTTTTTTTTCGTTGGTGCTTTTGATCGAGTGCGTGGGAATTCGCGTAGAGATTTTGGAACTGGAGATCTCTCAATGCTTGCTGCTGTTTTTAGTGAGATATAAGTTCACTATAATTGGGACATACATACAGGGTATTCGGTTCCTTAGTGCAAATATTTTCAGGGGCAACAGGGGATGATATTTGAAAAAATTATATTTGTTCTACGCATATGCTCAAATCGCAAAGTTTACGGAGTTATGGAACTTTCAATGTTTTGGTACATGGTAGTATTAGCTGTAACTCAAAAATTATGTTACTTTGCCGTTGAGTAATTATCATTTAGTGTCTTCTTTCAGAAGTTTTTTTCATGTTGCTTTGCATATAATACGAAATGAACATCAGTGATTAATTAAACAGAAATATGGCTTTAAGACTTTTCTCCAGCTCTTTCTTTGACACAAACTTTCTAACTCGCTTAGTTTTGTTGTTGCAATTTTGTTATGAATGCGACATGTTGTTCCTCCAATTGGCAGATAATAAAATCACGAATTCAACCCCACCGTGGTGATATCTGTGTGCAAAACGCACAGCGCACTTGATCACCGTGCTGCTTGATGACTAATATGTACCAAAACATTAAAAGTTCAATAAGTCCGTAAACTTTGAGATTTGACCATATGCGTAGAACAATTTTTTTCTTCAAATATCATTCCCTATCGCCCCTGAAAATATTTGCACTACGGAACCGAACACCCTGTATATTACGTCGTTGGAACAGAAATAGTGAATGTGAATTATGCTTGTAAGAAATGATCAATCATGCGATCTAAGTTTCGAATCGAATTGAACACGTGCGGATATCATTAAAGTGGACTATAAAAGTGGACAATAGGTATACCGCTTAGCAAAATATCTATCATCTTGAAAGTTACCAAAGAGAAATGGCGGTTTTAGTAGACTTTGAACCGTTTCATTTCAGCCATATCGTGGTGGTGCTTGCGCCACAACCGATTGAAATATTGTGGAAAGTTTGTATAAACATAAAGAATTTAAAATAGAATAGTGAAAACAATCAATAAAATTTAAAACCATTTTTTTGTGGATTTCATAGCTATATTTCAAATCAACAATTGTGTAAAATATCTCCCATGCATCATTAACTGCAGGTAGTTTGTTCAGTTTGGTGAGTGGGCTTATAGGGTGTACCAGTAAGTCTTAGCACGATTTGTGAATAATAATACGAGCTCGGTTTTTAAGTAAATTGAGTTTTTATTGCACTTTTATGTTCTCTACGATTTTCTTCTACAGTTCAAAGTGACATTTCCGAGATCCATTTAATCGTACGCCAAAGAGCAAACGTTTGATCTAAAAATGCTCATTAGTTTCAGCACAGACTGTTTGCCAATGATTTTTGATACTTTTTTGCTGTCTCTTTCAAAAGTGTTGATGGAATCCGCTGCCTTGAGCCATGTTTGAGCAAATACGTCTTTGTCAAGGCCCAAAAAGTTTCAATTGGTCTTGCCTGGGGACAGTTTGGAGGATACATCTCCTTGGATACGAGTTCGACTCCATTGGCTTTGTACCAGGCTACCGTGTCCTTCTCGTACTGCGCTGATGCCAAATCCGGCCAAAACAGTACTAGATTAGTATGTTTCCGGATCATGGGGAGCAGGTGCCGCTTCCCGAACGTAAACATCAGCAGTCATCGTATCGGTTGTTACAAACGGATTTGAAAGCATTCCACACTCACAAATTGCTTGCCAAACCATTGCTTTTTTAAAGAATTTTTCGGTGAAAATTGACGTATCGGCATTGTCAATAGTTTGACCAGCACGGACCGTGTAGAACTGGTCACCCGGAACCATCTTATAATCAAATTTCACGTATTCACGATTCATCATCCATAATCACGCATGCCAATTTTCCACACAGCAGTTTATCGTATAATTTACAGGCCCTTGGTTTGACGGATGCTGCTTGTTTTTCTCATCGTTTTGGCCTCTTCTGATTCTTGAAAGTCTAAGTGTCTGCTCGGTCGACGTTACTCATTGAAGTTCCCAGGCTTTTGGCCACATCTCGAACGGAAGTATCCTTTTTACGGGCGAAGGCTTGCGTGATTTTGCGGTCCAGGTTTTGGTCCACAGGGCCCGGTTTACGTCTAGATTTTTTCTTGTTCTGAAAGAAAGACTCCACACCATACTTCCGAATCGCGTTACGAACTGCTCCGATGCTAACATCTTCCATTTTCGCCAACACATTCAGCGAAACGTTGGGAAAAGGGCGCCATTTGTGCACGATCTGTTTGCATGAATCCTGCTAAAGTTCCTGCTGTTTGCATGAATCCTGCAAAAAAGTAGTACTCGAACCAAGGACGTTACCTTTGCCTAACATCCCAAAATCGATAACGCCAAAACCATTTACTTTAGATATATGATATCTTTGGAAGATTTTATCTTAAAAATAAGATCTATCTCTTGGTTTGGGTGGTGACTAAAGTGGTCCTTTTATGTTCATAATAAAAATTCTTACTTTTTACTATTATGATTAAGAGGAATTGTTTTTAGGAACAGAATTGCAGATAATTTAATTAAATTAAACTTTGCTGAAGAAACCTAACTTCTATCTAATCTGCGTATCGCTTTATAACAGTTTTTTCTAACTTTCCTTAGGGTGGGACATAAGAAACAGTTTTTTTGCTCTAATTTTTTTTATTTAAATTTGAATTTGAAAACTTTGTTTGAGGGCATAAAAGGACGCACATTTTGAAGATTAAGCGCATAAAAGGACGCACATTTTGAAGATACAAAATGGTTGCTAGTTATTGTATAAAAAAAGTTGTAGAGGTGGAAGAGAAAAAAAATACGTTTGTTCAAGATATCTTACTCACCTTTTTGCAAATATTTACAAGCACGGAATACGTGAACTGAAAGTAAAAACTTCCATCTACAAGACCTATGCAAAATTGTTTGTCCCTTTTGTCCTCTTGTGGAGTAAAACTCATTTTTGAATTGGGTGTTTTGCATTTTTTATGCATAACTCTCGATCAGCAGCATCAACAATTATCATCTGTTTACTGTGCCTAACAACGTGAGATTTTATAAAAAAATTTTATATTTTCATGTTAACCCATCTTCATTTATTTATTAACATTTTTATCACAGACAAACAGACACAACACATTGAAAATTTTGCACTACAAATCATCGTCACTAACAGACCTAGCACACTATTATGGGTGATAAAGCTGAACTGATGGGGGTAGTGTAAATAAATAAACGTAAGAAACAAATGTGAATATGTCAACACAAACAGACAAACAGACATAACACTTGCAGCTTTTTCAACGATTACGCCTTAAACGGTCAATTCAAATGTTTCTTAGTTGGAAGTATCGCCAAATATGGCGCACATAGTGGATTTCCTTATATTTGACGTTAGCACACTACCCCCATCTGTTCAGCTTTATCACCCATTACAGTGTGCTCAACAGATGGCGCAGGTGTGATAATGACGATGATTTGTAGTGAAAAATTTTCAATGTCTTATGTCTGTTTACCTGTGAAAAAAAAGTTAATAACGACCAATTTTAAAATGAGTTTTACTCCACAAGAGGACAAAAGGGGACAAACAATTTTGCATAGGTCTTGTAGATGGAAGTTCTTACTTTCAGTTCACGTATTCCGTGTTTGCAAATATTTGCAAATAAGTGATTAAGATATCTAAAAAAAAACGTATTTCTTTTCACTTCCACCTCTACAACTTTTTTTTATACAATAACTAGAAACCATTTAGTATCTTCAAAATGTGCGTCCTTTTATGCCCTAGAAGTCATTCAAACAGAGTTTTCAAATTCAAATTTAAATTTAAAAAAAATACAGCAAAAAAAAATGTTTTTTATGTCCCACCCTACGGAAAGTTAGAAAAACTGTTATAAATCGATACGTAGATGAGATAGAAGTTAGGTTTCTTCAGCAAGGTTTTTTAAATTAAATTATCTACAATTCTGTTGAAGTAATAGTTCCTCTTAATCGGAATAGTAAAAAGTTGGAATTTTTATTATGAACATAAAAAAACCACCCTATTCACCACCAAAACCAAAATATAGGTCTTATTTTTAAGATAAAATCTTCCAAAGACATCATATATCTAAAGTAAAGGGTTTTCGAGTTGTCGATTTTTGTCGCGAAATTTGGCTATTCGTACCATAGTGCGAGGAGTTGAACAATTTTTTTTCGGAGTGAATATAGCGTTATCCTAAAACTTATTCAAATGATGGAAGAATTGTCTACCCCATTCCGCCCCTACAAATATGGAGTTGTTGTGAAATATTGCGTTTGTTTAGAAGAAAATCCTATATAGCTACGAAAATATTTGAGATATTTAATTTAATAATTTAATATCAACAATCAATAGAAAACTTGTGATTTAAAATTGGCTCACTGCTGGCAACCCCATTGGTCCTAAGTTAACCTTTCACCTTGCATCTTGCAATACATTCTTGCGCTTTTCGGAACTAGAATCTTTGTCTTTGTTTTAATTCGCTGTGTTATTTTGATAGACTATTTTAGGGGTTGTTCGTTGTTCGTTGTGAGAGACCCGTATAAGGTCGGACAAGGCTCCGTTAAGCAGCACTCTGCCCGTTAAAGCACGTGCGCTTCGATGAGGTTGACGATTTTAACCGGTACTCATTAACGTCTCAGGGTACCCTACAATTTTTTGTAGCTGAGTCTGTCGACAGCGTTTGCATAATCAATGAATACCAAATAGAGGGACTGTTGAGATTTGTTAACTTGCTCCATGATGATTCCGGCAAGGAATCCTGCCTGCAACCGCTGGAGAGTTGCGTCGATCTTCTTCTGTATCCAAACCAGGATAACTTTTAACAGAACTTTAAGAACAATACACAATAACATGATGCCTCGGGAATTGTCGTACACAGTCAGTCAGCCCCCCGTCTTAGGGACCTTTACTGAGACGCCCTACATGCAGTCCATATTACATATTACAGAATAGTTGATGCAACATTTGTGAGAATATCATGAAGTCAACTTCGAGCATCGCTGCTGATATGCAATCGACCCCGGGAACCTTATTTGATTTCATGCTTCGGATAGCACCCTTGGCGGATCATGCCGAAATGTTGATGGTAAATCAGCTTTGTTCGCTTAACTATATGGTATGATCCATAAATTATGCCTGCATTTTTCCAGGTTGGGGCACTATTTTTGATAATTTTGATCCATAAAGATTGTAAAATTGATCCCTATCTACGTTACTACTCAGATTTAGTGACATGTCCCTTCTTTCAGGTATCCGGATAAAATATTGCTGCTAAAGAAGGATTGCGGAGTTTTTGCGTAGCCGTAAAAGGATTGAAGAACTAAGAAAGCGGTCGATTTTCCGACATCCGAAGTATTAACATAGCGAAGATTAGATCCAGAAAAATGACTGATTCAAGCATTTGCCCGGTGTAAGGCAAACCGAGGATGTTTTTTGTAGTTAGGTCTCGACGAGCGATTTCGAGTTGGACAGCAAGCGTCTGCCCGGCATAATTTAAATCAAATTTTCTGAAACAACAGTTTAATCAAGTCATAAATTTGACCTGAAGTTCTTTATGTGCAGGAGAGCTCTTTACCAAATTTCTTGACAAACATGTGTCGTAGTCGCGGGGAGATCAAATAATGTTAAGTGCACAAAGTTGGTTTGTTATTAATTCTTTTTTGAAGATTATGATTTGTTATACAAACTATTAGAGATCATTGGCAATTTACTTATGGAACATTTACAATAATTTATGCATTATATGCACATATGTTAGTGCATAAATGTTACATTCTGTGGATCAATTTTGCAAGTTTAAGGAAAGTTTTTGAACCTTTTAAGTATCATTTGCAATAGGTTAATGGGAAATCCGAACAATTGAGTATATCATTCCCTTGATATATAACGGTTAATTTTTGACATTTTGTTGCTAAAAAAATTGTTAAAAGTATGGATTAAGTTGTTGAATTTTAGGGATCATTTCATTTTTTTTTTGTGGATTTTCACCAGAGTCATTTTTTGTGTGGATTTTCACCAGAGTCTACGTCAAGAGTGCGTTTTTATAGAACGATTTTCAATTTTTCATGGATTATTTCGTCAGTTTTAAAGGTGAAACTTAGGGCTGCCGTAGTTCTTTACGTGCACGAAAGCTCTTTACCAAATTTATTGGGAAACATGTGTCGCAGATGCGGTCGTAAAAGAACGTGAGATCGCAAAAATAAGTCAGTTTTTTGAAAATGGAAAATCTTCTCCAAAATGATCCTTCTTTTACAGCAATATTTAAGCCGCATCTATAAAAGAACGGACATGTTAACAAATTTGAGTAGTAGCGCAGTCAAAGATCGATTTTCCCGTAGTTAAAATTAGAAAAAAATTAAACCCAAAATTGGAATAACTCCGGCAGAGTTTATGGATCATACATATTATTTTAAGTGCGCCAAATTGATTTTCTATGGACTATATTTAGAAGTTTATGATTCATTTTTTAAAGCTATTATGGATTATTCACGATTTATTTATGGAATATTTTCAATAATATATTGATCATATGCATTTATTATAGTTCACTAAGGTTACATTCAAAGGATAAATTTTACTAGTTTAAGGAATGATATTGAACCTTTTATGGAACATTTGCAATATGTTTATGGATAATCCGTACAATTTATCGATCATACCCTAGATATATAACGGTACATTTTGACATTTTATTGCTAAAATTTATATAAAGTATGGATCACATTGCTGTATTTTGTGGATCATTTTCATTTTATTATGGATTTTCATCATAGCCTTATGGGTCAGAAATACGTTTTTATGGAAAGAATTTCAATTGTTCATGGATCATTTCTTCAGTTCAAAGGTGCAAACTTAGGGCTGCTTTTATAAACTACCCAGTCGTATCTCTCACTAGCATCTACAGGTTCATCCTTGCTCCACTCAGACGCACTGATATATCGTAGAGGAGGTGGATATCGCCAGGTTTTTCCCTTTCGTCTACCAGAGAGTCCACCCACGCTCGCTTGTCCTGTCGTTAGCAACGTTTTATTTTTATATTTAGAGCCAAATATCGATGGAAATGCTCCGATTATCACCCGCTCTATTGCGACTTTTGCTTGTCTACGCTCCTTAATCCTTTTCCATGTTTCATCAGTGATCCACGCTCTTCGCTGTGTACGCAGCTCACCCAGCTTATTTTCGCTTGTCACGGTAAAGGCACTCTTGATAGCCGTCCACTGCTCTTCCACGCTGCCACCTTCCGAAACATCCACTGTTCAAGCTCTTCAACGAAAGATCTTTTCAAAGCTAGATCTTCTAGGCGGCGTGATTAAACCACCGTCCGAGCCTCTTCTCCCATTGCCGGATCCCTGCAATGCATAGGCGGATCTTACCAATTTGAATGTGGTGGTCAGATGTAATGTCGACTCTGCGTTTATTCCGGACATCAAGAAGGCTGCATCTCCATTTCCGGCTGATGTAGATGTGGTCGATTTGATATTCTGTACGTCTATCGATGGGGAAAGAGCGAACCTCCGATCACCATGTTGTTGTTGCCACATTATTTTGCACAACAGCTCACCGTTATCGCTCATTTCTCCGAGACATTGACGTCCTCTAACACACTCATAGTCCATTCACAGTTGACTGTAAACCCGAGCACTTTAGTAGGTTGACGATTTTAACCGGGACTCATTAACGTCTCAGGGTACCCCACAAATTTTTATAATTGAGTCTGTAGAACGCGTTTTCATAATCAATGCATACCAAATAGAGGGACTGTTGAGATTCGTTAACCTGCTCCAGGATGATTCCGGCAAGGGATCCTGCCTGCAGCAGCTGGATGTATTGGTATGCATTGATTATGAAAACGCTTTCGACAGACTCAATTACAACAATTTGTGGGGTACCCTGAGACGTTAATGAGTCCCGGTTAAAATCGTCAACCTACCAAAGTGATAACAAGTTCTAATATCTGATTATCACTGTTTGATCACTAATATGATATCATTCACGCTGAATAAACAGCCAAAATAACAAAAGGGATAACAAACTAATATTCGTTGGATATCACAACATTAACCCGTTTTATTATCATTGAGTTCATTTTGATAACAAATTTTGTGACATGAAGAAATAACTTGAGATAATTTTAAATTATGTTATCAACATTCATACTCTAATAACTGAAGTACTGCTTCTAGTGAAAAGCTCAATTTCATATCAATGACATGCTGGTAATATTCAGCATTCATCAGCATGCTGGTAGTATTCAGAAACGTTCGTCAAAAATCTTCTTTAAAAATTGATAACAGATGATAACAAAATGATTCAATGTTGATAACTAATTTTGTTATGCGATAACAGGTGAGTTCAAAATGATATCTGAGAAAACAAAATTTGATACTTATTTGATATCCGTTTGTTATTTTACTTTGCTAGGGAACGTTCTCCTTGTCCTGTAACTCGGCAGCATCGGTTGCTATGATTATTCTTTCATTAATTGGCTCCCATTTGATGAGGTGCTAAGTAGGAAACCAACTCCACGATACCGGGGAGCGTTGTCACCTCGAGTACCGGAATATAGCAGTACCTGTTCCGACGGTAATTTGTGTTCTCCAAAGGTTGGTAAACGGACGTCACTTAGCCCAAGGATTTCGAGCTTAATGCGTCATGTCAATGGGACGCGGGCGAGTTGTGCCAACTTACCTTGCTGAGCTAAAGTTAAAACATTCCATGTTCCAATCCGTGGCCGTAAAATCAGTTCGTAATCTTTCTCTGTTGGTCTCTGTAACAATTTCGAAGAATCGGAAACAGTAGGTGGTTTGCCTAAGGTATCGTTACCCCGTGGCGAAGCTGCCATCTCAGGTGTAGCTGCCGGGGAAGAGCAGTACTTTTTCAGCCGCTGGATGCCAGTCAGACGCTGTTTGAGCCATGACGGGCAGCCGCTCGGATTGGGGGAGTATTTCCTCTACTGCTGTGTTATGCACGGTAAATCTGAAGTATGCAAATATGACTTCAAAGTAGGCACTTTTCTTGAAGACTGGAATTATGCATAAAATGCCTAAAAAGGTTTTAGGCAAAAATGCCTAAAGCGGTTATACGTCAAAAAGTGAATAAATTTTAGGCATTTTGCAGCATGTGAAAGAGACTAGAAATTATGCATTTTTGAAATGTGATTGTATACAGGAAATAGTCACTTTATTTTATGAAGATGAGATAAGAATCTCAGCGCCAATATATCAAATCTCCGTTGGCCGTTTTAATCTCCGTACGATCTGCTTTTTTTTGTAATTAACGACATATCGATTTATCTAAAAAAACCCGCACATGTAAATAAAATACGCCATAGGGTAGGAACATGTTTCTTTTTGCTGGGATTAATAATTTGCAGGAGAAAGTTTTCATTTCCGAGAAAGCGACGGATATAGTATCAATTGATATAGTAGATCAATCTAATTAGTGCCTCGTAGCCTGTCCATGATACTGGATTCAGCTTTTACTTGCAAGAATCCATTTTTTTATTTTCACTTTTTTTTGCGGCAAAGCCAGTCAGCTAGAACAAATTGATGTTTCCACTTTGATGATAGCCTTGTTCTTATGCATTTTTTCTATCACACTGGAATAAAAAAAGGACTTAAAAGTATTCATTTTTTGGGATTAAAAAGTAGGCACTTTTTGACGTATGGAGGATGTTCTTTGAAATGCATCGAAAGTAGTCAAAAAATGACTATCTCAGAATTACCGTGTGCCAACCCCCCACCCCCCCCCCCTCCCCCCCCCCCCCCCCCTCTTAAAAACCCCCCCACCCCCCCCCCCCCCCCTCCATACAACTCTCTCCCAAAACACTTGAAAAATTATTAAAATTAAAATTTTTCTTTAATTGACTTCTGAAGTAATCACCATAACCTTTTTTCCACAAGCGCCACCTGCCCTGGCGATCAATCCGTTGCGTTGTACTTAATTAATCGCTAAACTGTTAGTCTTTGTCCATTTGCTACAGGCTTTTAGTGAATGATCTGTCTACGGCTATTGTCTGCCGGTTTGTTAGACGCAATCTGCATATTAGTCTGAAAACGTCTTGTGCTCACGTGCTGAGACAACTGAGTTCGAAAACCGCCGTCAGGCCGTCGACGGTGATGATTGCCAAAGATCTCTTATTTTACTTGCGCCACTGCCCGTTCAGAGCAGAGCAAACAGGTAATTCGAGATAATTATGCTCATTTGATGAGGCGCAACAAACGATCTGATCGGTAATTGTCAATTAACGTACCCAGTGCTTGCGGTGTTGTGTCTTCATCGTGTGTGGTTTTGAAATAACAAATCTTGAGCGTCGATTTGGCAACTTAAGAATGAGCGTCATTCACTCGAGATCATGAACACAAGCATTTGTGGGATCAAAGTGTGTAAAGATTGAATTGAAATTTGTTCCATTTGGGTCAATGTCAAAAGCCGCCGACGGAGACCACGCCGTATGCCTAGAGGCATTCTATGGAGAGCAGGTACTTCAAACTTGTCAAAGGTGTTTCATTATACAGCCAGCCAGGCACGACGGCGACGCACTTTAGAAGGTTGCAGTTGAAAGTATATGTACATTTGGTCATGCAAATGAAAAACGAAGGGTGAGGAATTGCGGGGCGGAACTTGGCGACAACAGCAGCGATGGGAAACGCATGTTAGGTCAAAAGTAATTTTGATTCAATCAGAAGTGATTGTTGGATGGTTGGGCATTTTGCGTGACGTGCCAGGCCTGTGAGGTGAATGAAGATGGATTTAGTGTAGGCGTGCAACTGCTAATCCCAAGCACTTATTATTTGTTGAATTCCTTAGAAGTTAATAGCAAGAGAGGTTTTACAAGATCTAGATCCATTGGAAAATTATGTTACCTTTGTATGTATCGCCAATTCAGCAAAAATTCACCAATTCGGCACAAATAGTTGGGGATAATTAACACCTTTTCTGCGTAGGATTGAACACTTTTTAGACAGTAGACTGTGGACAATTAGACAGTTAAATAACATGTTTTGTCATCTATATATAAATTAAAAGAAGATATGTAACAATATTTGGCTTATATTCTAGTACATTTATGAACCGGTATTACCGGTACAGACTCGTAGCGTGGCATTTTGGCGCAATTGGCGAAGACCGGGTTTGACACCCCTTGTAGGGGAGAGAAACATGTTTTGCCGAGCTGAAAATACCACATATCTAAACTTGCGCAAACTAAAAAGTAGAATGTTCGAAAATTTTAAGTTTTAGCTAAACTTGTTTCGCTCCTCATGTCCCTTTTTTCATTTCAAATTTATCTCTAACGATAATTTAACAACAGTGCAATGTATGTATTGAAGTGCAATTTATTTATCTTTATTTGTCAACCTCAAAATTTGACTTTCCCTTCGCAAACTCCATGATGATCGCATGCAAATCAATTATGGATAAAATTGGTTGTTCAATAGAAATCAAGGTAAGACTGGTAAGACTGGTCTCATAATAGATCGCAAATAATGTTTGATGATTTTAAGTTAGCTAAAACTTCGTTCACAGGATGCTACAATAACGGGCATGGTAAAAAAAAATTCTTGTTGAGAAAGCCACTGAACACACTTAAGTAGGTCACTGGGAGTTGCTTTTTTGACGTCATTTAGAATTTGCGGAATCTGAGATTTGAATACTTCTAACTCAGAAACAATTTCAGCCCAATCGACATCTTCAGAATATTTGAAATATAAATCCGCGGCATATTTATTCATTTCATTCCAGTCCATTGATTTCAGATTTCTTCCGCTTAGAAATGAAAACTTCATGGAAATCTCCGCTAGTGTTTCGTATCTCGAACTTAAATCTTCAGTCATTTTGTTGAAGACATCGGTTATTTCCAAACCTGTTTTCTCCCTCCCTCCTCCCCCCCCCAACCCATTTTTCTTCCTCCTTCCTGTTTTCTTTTTTTCCCCTCCCCCCCCCCCCCCCCAAAACAACAAAACAAATCCCCCCCCAAAACTCTCCCCCCCCCGCACACCTTCTACCCGCCCCCCCCCCCCCCCCTGTGCCTCATTATCTTCTCTTCCCCCCTTGTCCCCCCGACCCCCCCAAAAACACATTCCCCCCCAAAAGAAAACAAAAAAAAAATATTCCCCACAAAAATCTTTTCGCCCCAAACACTATTATTATTAAAAACACCCCCTACAACAAATTTAAAAAAAAACCAACCCCCACAACATTTTCCCTTTAAACCCTTTTTTCCCGCCCCCTTAAAAACCCCCCTTGTCCCCCCCCCCAAAAAAAAACTCCCCCCCCCCCCCCGCACACAAACCAATTTCACGTTTCAGGATTTTTCCCTTTAAGGCTAGTATGCAGCTCAAAAATAGTGTGCATTAGGATGGGAGAAGTAATGGTCAAGAAATGCTTTTACTGTCGGAATTACTTACCTTGTATGCAGCTGAAAAGGAGGGAAAACTCGGACGGTTTCGTAACGTTAGTAACGCCTGCCCATGTAATCTCAATGGGGCTGTCACTTTTCCTTGCGGAATAATATTCCGTTCAATTATTCTGCAAGGAAACCTGACATGTCACCCGTACTGGAGCAGTTGTCAATATTACTTCGGTAGAAATGGTAAAAAATAGTTCAGGTCTTTACTTGCCAGCTGCATACTAGGCTTTAATATTTTTTTTTTTATTATATTTTGTATTTTACCGCATATTTTTTTTTTTTTTCCTCTCCATACACTGTTTTCCCCTCCCGCCCCCGAAATTTTTTTTCTTTTGTGCCCCCCCCAAAAACTCCTAGTTTATTTATTAAAATTTGCCGTCGACTAGTTGATCCGCTGAAGAAACCTAGCTAGCTCGTTGATTTCCAACAACTTTCCAGCCATATTTCGCTCATTATCGTAAGACTGGCCACGACAGTCCTGAAAGCTCAAGCTATCGGCTTGAAGTTTACTCAAAATTTCATCAGAAAGTCCTTTTCCTGTCTTTTAATTAGTATGAATGAAATCGATGAAATGCTCTTTGATAACACAATTTCCATCCGAGACCTCCACAAACATTATCGAAAACTATTTGGCAGCTTTGAGATCGTTGATTATCTCCATTTTGATAGTGATTCCAAGCAGCTGTATTATTTCATTCTGGATTTGAGGTGAAAAGTAGCTGAAAGCATAACTTATGAGCTTTCACATGAGCCATGTACAGTGACGGACAATACAATAAGACCAAAGCCCGATTTTCATACAAAATTGTCATGTTTGGAGGCCTGTCTTTCACTTGTCCGTAACTGTAGTAACTGAACTGAAATTTTGGCAATAGCCTAGAAATAACCTGAATTTTCATCTTAAATCATTTTTCATTCACCACTTCAGAGACTACAGACACCACCCACCTACGACAAAACAATAAGACCTCCTATTGATATCCAGAGTTTAGGCCATGTTGATGAGTGTGAATTACAATCTACAGTATTCTGATATTAAAATGACCCACAATAATCAATCATCAAAATTCAGACCCTCAAATCCTTTGTGGAAATCAAAAAGTGGTCTTATTTTTTGTCGTATGCGGTGTCTGTAACTTTTAAAGTGGTGAATGAAAAATGATGGATTTAATGCAGATGAGAATTTAGGCTACTTCTGGACCACAGCCGCAATTTCAGCTCAATTGGTTTTCGAGAAAATGAAAGGCAAACCCCCTAACATGACCATTTTGTATGAAAATCAGACTTTGGTCTTATTGTATTGTCCGTCACTGTAAGCTGGCAGCTGAGGGTGGTAATGACTTACCAGTTCCAAAGTGTTAATAAATATTCCACCTTCAGAACTTTCTCCGTTATGATCATCGCCACGAAAAGCTTAAACTGTTCGAGCGCAAAAGTTATAACTTAGTCCACAACTACTTTCAAAATGTTCCGCCATTTTTCTGTTTCGATCTGAATGTTAGATTAAAAGTCAGTTTCGATCGTCCTTTCTCATAACTTATCCATTTCATGTACATTTACCGATGCTGGTTTGGATTTTCATGGATTTGAATGCACGGATTGAGGTGTTTCCAGTCGTTAAATCCGCAAATCCGAGAATAGTGTTGTGCATCATCCAATACCTTCTAACATGATTATCGTTCTTCAATTTTTTTAAAAGACCAGATAACCGGATCTTCATACGTTAACATTACATATGAACCTCCATCATTCTGATCCATCGTATTTTCTGATGGTTAATCGAAAAGATCGGCGTTGTCTATTTAGAAACGAGTTTGAATCAAAATTTGATTGAAAAGTAAAAATTATTCCTGATTCACTAACCTTTATCGGGCACTTCATCATCAAGGTTACTTGAAGATGGACCAGGCGTCGGCATGGATAATACATAGCTTTCAATTACGTTTTCTGGCACTAAAATATTAATTTTTTTTTATATAAAAAATATTTCAGAGTAACTATTTATGATTTACCTGTATCTACAACATCTGCTAAATGCTAAATACTGCTCTGTGTTCAGCAGAATTATCAGCTGGATCCAAGGCAAGAGCTGAGTCGAAAGGGAAAAAAAACAATGCTCAGATCAACTACACACAATACATTATGCATCTATTTGAAATTATTACTTGTTTCATTATTTCTTCCAAGTTCCACTTCATTCTTGATCAACCAACCTTCCATTTTGACAGATAGAGAAGTTCTAGCTTGTTCACGCTCTAATTTTAATTTTCTATATGCACGTATTGACTTTTTTGATGCGATTTGATCTCTGATTTGATCGAAATCCTCATTGGACCTGAGACCTCCGAACGAAGCCAATGTGACAAATAAGACTACTTTACCGACTTCCCTAGCCACGTACAGCTAGTTGCGTTTAATCATTACACAGAAAAAAATCTTCTAGTAAAAACTACCATTTTACCTGGCTATGCCTGTTTTCAAAACTACCATGAAATTTTAGTCAAATTTACTACGTTTATCGTACAACCTTCAACATTTGTGGTATATTTGACAGACCTCATATTGATATCAACCGCACCATGGTGGATCTAATCGCAGGCATGGTAGAATCAAACGCATTTATAGTCAGGTGGAAATTGTTGGTGTTTGCGCTTAATTTAACCCTCGAAATGGTAGTTTCTACTGCGGGGTTTTTTTTTGCGTGCAGGTACTCTGTGCACTCCAAATTTGTGTTGGACGTCATTGGTCCTTGTGAAGCGCTTTCCAATCTTCGCCTTGTGATCAAGCTTGCTGAACATCACCTTTTTTCATATGGTTTTTGCTCATGTGAAGAAGGTTAGAAAGTGCGGGGTAAGCGATCAAAGTTTGTATCTCTCGCATAAAAAAAAAAACTGAAACATTTTTCGAAACTATCACTAGTAAACGCGAGAAAATTCCACTAGAAAAAGCTTATCGTTTGACAGATAGTCCTATTTCGTCTGCGACTTACAAGTTTCTTCAATGTCAAGTGAAGGGAACATCGCAGTAGGTCTAGTATTTCTGGTAGATTTGTTTGTACCGCAATGTGTGTAGTGTTTCTGTCAGATGGCAACGAAGGTCTAGTATTTATAAGAGAGGTGTGTGCCTACCTGAGTAAAATTTGTATGATTGTTGATCTAACTTATAACTTATGACTTTTTTTTTTAGCTAAGCAAAGCTTCCTTTATAGTATTTCTTGTCTCTTATTTCAAATAGGAAAATAAGCCTTTCAGGTTACACCCTTAGAAAAAAGCATGTAAACTTAAGTATACTTGGATGCCCATAAAAGGAGCGGCCCGTTTGACCAAAATTTACGTCTGTTCTTAAATTTACAAGACCATAAACACTTGAAATGATAACTTACATGGTGTGACGTAATAATAATTTGAGGTACACAAAATTAAATTTTGTAGGGTTCATTGTGTCCCGTCATCTCCATATGCTTGTAATAATTTACAATCAATTTGTGCCATTCCCGGTCGTTAGCCTTCATCAAAAAATATTTTAAGGATACTGAAAGTTGTCGCCATTTTCAGTGAATCACTGAAAAAGTTTCTTTTGAAAACATTTAGTTTGTTTCTTGTTGTTACTTATTTCAAGACTTTTATGTTCGAGCATTACATTATCTAGCAATGAAATTCGATCTAAGGAGTGTATCGAAAATAAGCTATCCACAAACTTTCTTTCAAATTATGTTGAAAACCGATATTTTATTCATACAAAAAATTGATCCTTTATTGTACGAGGTTAAACTTGAACATAATGAAGACCAGATGAAATTTAAGTTATTCCTTCACGAATTTTCGAACTTTGGATCGAATGCTCTTCATCAAGTTCCGGACAAGTGTTGCATCGCATTTTTTGGACGCTTGAGCCCAAATTTTTTTGAACTCTTGCATGTTCCCAGCTGCCTTAACAGTCTTCTTGAAGACCCTCTTCACGATTGCCCAGTAACGTTCGGTGGGTCGAAGCTGAGGGCAATTTGGTGGATTGATATTTTTCTCAACGAAATCTATACCCTTTTCCGCAAGCCAATTGAGAGGGGTTTTGGCATAGTGAGCCGACGCTAAATCCGGCCAAAACAGTGGAGGTATACTATGCTTCTTATATAAAGGCAACAATCTCTTCTGGAGACACTCAGATCGATAGATTTCCGCATTTATAGTTCCGGTAGTGTAAAAAATGGTTGACTTCAAACCACAGGAACATATTGCTTGCCATACCAGTACCTTTCGACCGAATTTCTCCACTTGAATCGACCTGTCCGCATCGCTCACATCCTCCCCAACGACGGCAGTAAAGTATTGTGGACCTGGAAGGGTTTTTGAGTCCTCCTTTACATAGGTCTCATCGTCCATCAAAACGCATGCATCCGGACGCTGCAAAAGACGCGAATACAATTTCCGGGCCCTTGTTGCTGCTCGCTTCTTCTGTTCTGCACTTTGTTTCGAGATTTTCTGCTTCGTGTAGGTCTTCAGGTGGTTTCGCCTCTTGATACGCTGGATCATTCCGACACTCGTTCCTGCTTTTTTGGCCAAATCACGTATTGACATTGATTTGTTCTTCATGAATAGAGATACCAATTTCTGCTCCAGTTTCGGGTTGGAAGAACCAGGTTTTCTGCCTCTTCCTAGTAGCTCATGCAAAGAATAGTGTTCCACAAACTTATTAATGATGGTTTTAACACTCGCATGATGAATTCCAAACCGCTTCGCCAATTTTCGCATAGTAATACCCTTCTCACTTAGCCATGTGTCCAGAACCTTAATTTTCACTTCCTTTTCAATACGTGATATTTTGAAAACGCAGAATTTGAACCGCACAAACAAGTAAACAAAAGAACGCTGACAGTCAAACGCACAGCATGCAGTGTTCAGAGCATAAAAAACCATCACAAATACATGCGTACAACGCAAATGTATGTGGATAGCTTATATTCGATACACTCCTTAAAAGTAAATTGGTACGTCCCTCACGCGCCGCTAGCACGCCTCTAGTGTTGGAATCGAAAATCTGTGACAGTGGTTTGTTTACACTTCTATAGAAAGCAACTGGGGCAAGTTTGATTAAAGTAGTCGATCGCGTTCAGAAATAACGTCAAATGGAACTCGAAAACAGAAAAAAAAAATGCACAAACACCTGGAAAAATCTGGAGTGGTCCGGTTCCAAGCTGGCAAAAGTGCTGAAGATGCCGAAAACAACAGTCGAGTGCTCAAATCCTGAGTGTGGAAAGGAATCAGCGGACCTACAAAAAAAACTAGAACCAGGGACTCGCAGCTACACAGCAAGGTGTTGAAGTGCGTTAAAGCCAACCCCGGTCTTTCGATCCGAGATGAGGCCAGAAGATACAACGCCAACTTTCAAACGGTGCGGAATATCCATGCCAGGGGGTACAAAGCCAGTAAACATCCGAACCGGCACATGAAGCAGAATTCCGTAACCAAAAAGCGTGAAAGGCTCTTGTACGACCGTGTTTTGACGAAACCCAATGGTTGCACTTTGATCGATGACGAAACATACGTCAACCTCGATTTTAAGCAGCTTCCCGGTCAAAAGTTTGACATCGCGACCGGACGTGGGAATGTGCCGGGAAAATTCAAGTTTATGTTTGCTGACAAGTTCACGAAGAAGGCCATGATTTGACAAGTGATTTGCAGTTGTGGCCTGAAAACGGAATCATTCGTCACATCCATTTCATTTATGATTGATTTGATTGAGCCGTCGACTGTCAGCTTTTTCCAAAGATAAACTGCAGTGTTTCATTGTCTCCCATGGTTGAAAGTAAGGAATTTTTCATATGAGTCTTGCGAGTATTATTCGGAAGAAAATAAACAGAGGGAAAGACGTGTGTTTCCCCCGACATATGCACTTGTACCCAAACATGTTCGAAATCTCTACAATTTTTTTTTTTTGCAGTTATGATATCTGAATTTAAATTTCTGGAAATGGTCATTAGTAAACCCCCTCCTGACTTCTTTTCAGACTGATAAAAGTTACGGTCATCTCTTAAAGTATTGAAGTTGATTCCAAAAATATCTCCACTTCGAACACTTTCATTCCTACTGGTTTCATTTGCCAGGATTCTTGGGAAGAAACAACAACAAATTTTGTTGTGGATTTCTTCAATCTTAGCGGAATTTTGGGGATTATATTCATTGGAAAACTTGCATTATTAAAATAAATAACCTCTCCTTGATGAAAAGAAGCCGTCAATTGAAATTGAAAGTCGTCGTTGAAATTTTAATATTGTATAATGAGACTAACCATCGTTCGAATTTCTAAAAAAAAACAATAACCCAATGAAATAATAAAGATGCCTAATTTCCTATTCAGTTTAAAAAAAAAACAAGCTTCAGACCTTGCCGTTTTAGCAGCACCATTTAATGCGTGAGTCCACATAATTCAACACCAGTGGCCTCACTATTATGCCCCAACCAGCCTTCTCTCCTAAGCAAATAATCAACTGCCAATTTAGTTTGACAAAACAATCAAACTGACCGACCATCGCTTCAAAGCATTCCAATTCCCACTATTATGTCGTGCATCGGTCGCCCCAGGTAACACGCCACTGCTAATGATCCATTTTTTTTTTCCTGCGCGCGGCGATAATATAAACCAAACACCAATTTAGGTAAACCAAAAAGATTAATTGACTTTTTTTTTCGATTTTCCACAGTTCCACCGAACCCTGATCGAAGCCAAAAAGCACCTGGACAAGTCGCTGCTGCCCTCGGATCTGAACGGAACCAACGACTCGATGGAGCTCTCGAATGACTTCCACAAGCTGGTGCGCGAGTCCGAGGACGAATTGGCCCTGCTCGACGAGATGGAAATCGACGTTACCAAGTATTCGGCCCTATGGAACCAGAACCACCCGGCAGCCGGAGGTTGTGGCAAGGAGAGTGAAATCGAAAGCGGAATGGTGGGCAGTTTCCGGAAGTTGAACATCGATTGATCGATAATGAATCGTTCCCCGCTTAGTGAAAGTAATTATTATGTAAGTCGTGTTACTGTTGTTACTGTTAAACGATGAACCGCTCGGAATAACAGACCGAAATTTATACTGCGAGTGTCTATGTGCCGGGTGATTTGAATAAATGTTGCCAAAAACGTGTTTTCTATCATAAAATTTACATTTTTACCCTCCACCGAATGACCGGTACTCTGTTCGTTGCCTAAAGAAGAAGCGTCAGCGGGTTTCTACTTTCGTAACATATTCGCATGTTTGTAACAGTTTTGTAGGAGACCGAAAGAAAAGGCAGAAAAAGCCGGATCGGATAATGCAGGTGGCAATAGACGACGAGTTTAGTTCTATTTGAGGAATTCGATTGCCTAATGCACGTTATGTACCATAAATAACCAGTTGTTGGAACTGTAGAATGTAAGAAAGGCCGTGTTATCCGTATGTGGTATAAATATACTTGCACTTTAAGTGTTAGAATATACAATATATGAGTGAAAATAAAGTTATTTTTTATAATGAACAAACCAAACTGTAGTTATAAATATGCTATCACTAGGGACTATATTTTAATCGATGACAAAGCATCACAATCTTCAGATCTATTTCTTTCAATTGCTGAACTACAGTCTTTGAGAAAGTGCCAAGTGCACTCTATAATGAGGCTACAGAATACCATACCTCGTTCCTTATCTAATCCATTCCCAAAACGTATCACCCATTCTAACCTCGAGTTAACGGCAAGTCCTACTAAACGTAGTTTTAAGCAAATCGTGTTACCAAATCAATTAAATATCGGCTCCGTAAATACTGAAAAAAACAGAATAGGTAAAAATAAGCACGAAAATGCCGGAATGCTTTCGACCTGTATATCATACGACAGAAGAGAATTCAATATTAAATAATCAATAATCGAATTATGATTTTCGAAAAAATCCAATGGAATTGAATTGGAATTGGGTGTCTCTTTTATGAAGGAATGAAAAAAGGCTATTTATGATCGGTTTACTCTGAAAATCTGACTGTCAGAGTCGAAAGTTATGCGAAAAAATATGTTGCGTGCTCATGCTTAAAACAGAATACAATATTCACAAAGTTTAAACTAACTTTAATCGACACATCAGTTACCTACAGTGGCGGACAATACAATAAGACCAAAGCCTGATTTTCCTACAAAATGGTCATGTTAGGGGGCTTGCGTTTCATTTTCTCCAGAACCAATTGAGCTGAAATTTCGGTTGTGGTTCAGAAGTAGCCTAAATTCTCATGTGCATTAAATCCATCGTTTTTCATTCACCACTTTAAAAGTTACAGACACCGCATACGACAAAACAATAAGACCACTTTTTGTTTTCCATAACGGGTCATTTTAATATCAGTATACTATAGATTGTAATTCACACTTATCAACATGGCCTAAACTATGGATATCAAAAGGAGGTCTTATTGTTTTGTCGTATGTTGTCTGTAGTTTCTGAAGTGGTGAATGAAAAATTAAGAATTTGTTAAAAATGAAAATTCAGGTTATTTCGAGGCTACTGCCAAAATTTCAGTTCAATTGCTTCACGGGAAAGTGAAAGACAGGTCTCCAAACATGACAATTTTGTATGAAAATCGGGCTTTGATCTTATTGTATTGTCCGTCACTGTACATGAGTGACTGTGTCTAGGAACAATGCAGTAACTGAACTCAAATTTGTGTTGTATTGAACAACCGTACATAAATATAGAAAATATAGTGCTCTCGTATTGCTTTGCCGTCATGCAGGCGCAGCAAATGGAATGGTCTCATTAGTGTGGTGTTTTTTTTGCAATTTCACATTACAAAAATGTAAGGCCTCAAGAACTACTCACCATTGAGGGAACGTGGGTACAAGGTGAATTTAATATCCCAGGT
>JAHHFK020004913.1:0-67488 GCA_024533555.2 Aedes koreicus | reverse complement strand
ATCTCGGAGAGATAAGTTAGGGTTTCGCTTGAAACTACCGGCAACTCTCTTTGTCGTCTCAGCGGCTTCCGGTTTTCGATTTCCCCCCGATCCAGACTTCCTGGCTGTCGACAAACGTTCCCCAAACACTTTAATTACATTTGTAACGGTTGATTTGGCAACTTTTAGCGATTTTGCCAACTTTGCGTGCGAGTAGCTCGGATTTTCGCGATGCGCGAGCAAAATTTTGATACGCTGCTCTTCTTGCTTGGACGGCATTTTGACAACTGAAGAGTGAATTCCAAAATCAGAATAGGAGCAACATTCTACACACACACCTTCAAAATGAGGGGTGTTCAGGTTTTTTAAATGCAAAATTGAAAGAAATACGTTAAGTTGATATTGACCAAATTTTGACCGTATCGCCCTTTATTGTATCAAGGACTTCGTAATTTCAACGTCGTTGGCAGTTCGTAGAGAATTCTCTTAACAAACAAACTCTTTTCAGTTTAGTTCCCCACCAGACACTATTCATTTATTGAAAATCCTTGCTCCATCGTCGCATTTTCGTGCGACAGGATGAGCACCTTTTTAACAAATGTTGTCAAATTTGGCAGCTGCTTCTTGGGATGACCAATCAGTTCAAGCCAAAATTTGTCCAAACGCTGTTCTTTTCTCTGGAATCTGGCCAGCAACGTCTTTGAAGACGGCCTTGAGCACAACTGCCCAAACTCTTCGTTCACTTTGCGAGCAACTGCAGCGCTCCGATAGTCTTTATCTACGAACGTTTCCAGACACAGCTCCAGACGCGTTTTAGCTATGTCCGTGAAGTGAGTTATAACATAAGGGTTAATGTAGATGACGTAACGCGTTAAAGGGTATGGTAATGGAAATTTGTTGAGTAACGTCTTAAAAAAAAAAACACTGTAAAAAGATCGACAGTCGTTGCGGAATGCCAAAACGTCTTTGTCGGAATTTGTAGCAAATTCTCTCGCTTTCTCGCAACACCGATTTCCACATTAAGTGCTGGCAGAAAATTGCCTTTCGTCAGTTTTATTTCAATTAAGGAAAAGAAACGACGCCATAGGAAATTCGGTCAGGGAAACGACTCGACCATTGCTGCAGACGTGATGACAACATTCAGCTTTGGTCCCAGCATCTGATTGTCTACCGCAGCAACAGCGAACACTTTTGATCGGAATGCCGACGAAAAGTTCCGTTTGAAATTCGGATGACTTTCCTTCAGCTTTCTTTTGTCCTGCTTCCTGACTTCGTCCACAAATCTTCTCAAATGGGGCAACATTTGTAGCACTCTTCTATCAACATGTTCATTTCCCAACCAACGAACTTTGGAGAATTTCAGTGGAAAAACTGATGAACCTAAAAAACACGATTTTAAATCACTTTTATCTAAAGCTCTCTATGGGTGATTCTAGTGATGAAAAATATCGTCAAACATCAATTGTTCGACATTTTATATTTAGTCTATTTTAAAAAAAATGCAAAGCTTATTTTTTGAAAAGAATTCGTTTTGAACAAAGGACTGATGCATTTTGTGTCTTTGTTATTGCTGTAAGGTGACTGGCACAATAGGTTTCTGTCCACTGCACACAAATACTTGTCAATTATACAAATAGACAGAGACTTTATGGTATTTTAAAAATGACAGCAGTGTTACCACCCCAGATTGGCGGAGCTCGTGTATCATATAAAAAGAAAAAAAATATTGTAAAAAACTTGCAAAGTTAATATTTGCACTAAAATTTACAGTAATACATATAATAGCGATGCTTCAGTCAAGAAAATCACCTAAGGACTTCCAGTCAACTGTCACAGCCGTGTAGCCAGATCTTCTAAGCTTTGCGTTTTTGAACAGGCAGACAGCGCCAAGACCACATGCCTATGCCTTGCCCCCCCCCCCACCACAACAGCCGCGCCCCCCCCCCATTACACCCCGCCACCACCCACTCTCCCCCCACCTACACAAAAACAATCCTTCCTTCTTTTATCCCCACGAAAGACAAAACACAACGCAAATAAAATATAAAAAGAAATAAGTTTGGTTCTTTCCCTACGACAAAACAAAAAAATTGGTTTGGAATTCCCAATTTTTTCCCCCCTTTTGCATATTTAATTTTTATTCCCCCCTTTTTTCCCCCTTTCCCGATTTTTCCGAGTCTGTGGCCACTCTGGACAACTCACCTGTCGAAGAGTTCGAAGAACAGTGTTCATCAGTTGTTTGAAGAAGTTCAGAGACCTTTGAAAGTTTCCAGCGAACTCTGGATTGGTGCATACGTCTAAAATGGCAAAGTTAGACAATGGACATGAGAACTAGGAAAAGTGGCTTTAGAGACCATTTTAGTCAAAAAAGAGACTTAAAAGACCTCATTAGGAAAAAAGATTTTTCAGAAATTACCATTAAAATAGCGACCAAGTCTCTTAAAAGAGACAAGTAGAAATAAAACTATATACCAATTTGCAGAAGGAATGTTACATAACCAAATCACCTGCTTTTGGTAATCGTTATAGTCAAATATTTACTGTTGACGAGCTTTCTGTATTTCAGTATCTCTTCGTCAAACTATAGCAATCAGATTCATAGCTTCGTAATTTCAAATCTTATTTCAGCTTCAAACGATCACCCTGTAGTATGTGCTTGTCATTTGGTATCTGTATTCTGATTTCCGTGTTAGAAATTTTAGTTTTCACATCATGTCGTTTGTTGACTACAGCACAACGTTTGCTACCATAACACATTCAATTTCACAAACATAACACATCTAATATTATTCTTGCATGTATCATTAACGTCATTAAGCCTGTTCTATTAGATACAACGTTAAGCGAAAATTTAGCAATCTGAAATGATGCATTGCAAATGTTTGTTTTTCAAACTGCATTAATGCTTATAGAAGCATAAGTTTTGTCAATTAAAATCTTTTCCTTTTTTCTACTCTTAGATTTATTTTTCGTTCAAGTGCAAATTAAATTTAGACCGGTTAAATTTCCAGCAGTGTAGACCTAAGGCCGTTTTCAGCGGTGTTCTATTATTTTGGGCTAGTTTTATAACAGTTCCAAAAATATAGACCACCAAAAAATAGATCAACTATTTTCCACTTACACCGCCACTGTTCTAAATTGTATATGTTGACGTCCATGTGTTTTGTTTTGAAACTTTGCTTGCTTCGTTTGGATTTGGTTTGTGTTGATTCAACTCGTTCGACATTTCGAAATAATTCTAAAAAGTTTCTGGGATTCACGAGTCAGAAGGTGCCGATTCTTGTTGGCGCTGGGTGAATATTAAGATGAATGATTGGTTCCAGACAGTGAGGGTTATTCCGAGAGTCAAAACGACGTTTGTCACTTGGTGAAGTGACTATCCATTTGATTTGCCGAGTCACGTCACTGCAGGTGACTTTTCTCACTTCACCAAGAGATAAACCTCACTTCGACTCTCGGAATAACCATCAGTATTGGATTCCGCGGCTGCTTCGTGCTGTTTTATGGAAGACGATGTGGAGGATTTCCGTCTTGCTGCATTAGTCAAAAATGGAAATTAAGTTCCTTTTTAGGAGGAAGCTCTCATACGCGTAACTATGAATGTTTAACTGGATAAGATTACGGCATTAGCTGACATAATATTGAGCTGGGTTATCTGCGACTCCAGTTCAACTCTATTTTAACAACGATTTCGGGCCTGAATAAAGTATTCTAACCGGTTGAAACCCCTGAAACTCCATTGCCAACAGGTTTCTTACGACAGGACTTTCTACAAGTCCAAATGCAAGTGGTTCGCGTTTCTTAGTCAGTTGAGCACCGTGTCATCAAGTTTCAAAGGAAACGAACTACCATGGTTTCTCGCAGATGATCATCAAAAACCCATCAGAATATATTCCATCAGTTCCGCGAAACGATGCAGCAAGTGGAATAAAAGTCTGGAAACGCCGGAAGACGATGTTGAAATCAAAATGTTCCGAACAACTAGACTGGATGTTGAGACGTTCATTATAATATAACTTATTAATCTTCCTGATTGGCACAGGAGGAAGTGCAGATGATGAAATTGAAAACGAAAACACCGTTGCCGGGGGAACCAAGATCACATAGCTATTGATTTTCAGCCCGTCATCACTCTTTTCGGAGCAATGACACTTTGCATTTTATGACCAACAGTACCAGCCTGACAATACGATGTCATCCACAAAATCAACGATCACTACGCTAACATCAGCACACTGTTGTACAATCCGATCCAGAGGATGGATCCTTTCAAAACTACCGTCTTGATCTTCAACGTTGTCTTCCCCATAACTGTCTCGTGGACCAACACCCGGTTCTGGAAGTAATTTCTAAGCAAAAGAAGTGATGCACGTTTCGCCGAGTTGAAAAATCCCTAATATCCCGCACCCAAGCTCGCGCAACCCCTAAAAGGTCGCATAGGTTTCACAAGCCTTTTTTTAGGCTTATTAGTTGATTGCGTAAGATGTGAGATGTTTGGGATTTTTCAGCTTGGCAAAACTTATGTCACTCTTCCTCTTGACTACTTATTTCAATTTACCCCAAGGTGTGCAAACTTGTGGTGCATGTTGAAATGCTTCAAATACCTTGGAAAAATCATATATGTAACTGGGATTTTCTATAGCATCTCTCTTGCTAGGCTTCATATGCTTCCAAAGTGCACAAAATTCAATATTTGGGATATACAACTTTTTTAGGAAGACTCAAGCAACGTGTAAAACATATTTGTTAGCAAAATCATGCAAAGAACTTCATAATATAGTTCACAGAAATTCTTCAAACTTCCTAGAGGTAGTTCACAGATTTTTTGTAAAGTTTGAACTTACATATTTCTCAAAACATCAGTTCAGTTCAAAGAACTTCAGTGTTCAGCATTCCACTATTGCCAGCAGAAACTGTTCGAAAATGAAATTTAGAACGCATCGGTGAAAATGGAAAATTTCGTTTGGTCTATTTAATTGTCATTGTCATTGTCAAAATTTAGAATAGACCACGACCGTTGAAAACGGCCTAGTATAGAGTAAGTAGGATCATAATTTGTCAATCAAAAATTGTTCTCAACTTTGATTTCAACGAATTAACATTTGCATGCATTGCTACCTATCCAAAATTCACACCTCCAAAAGTCAGTGACCTACCTCAATCTGAACCCAGCTGACAGCAAAAAAAAAACATCGTAGCATCAACCAGACACCGTTTGAATCGTTGATATATAAACCAGCAAACGATGATTAATCACCACACGACCACACCAAACCCATAAAACTCGGCCTGTGCACGGTTGCTGGTTGCCCTCAACAGCAGGCAGACAAACTTTTCCGCCTTTGGGTCAAATTCTACTGCTCACTCATCGTCAATGCAACAACAGTCGTGAACTTGTCCTTCACAGCAACAAAAAATCCACGAACCTTTAATATTGGATGCATCACAACTCCAGTTCATTGCCCGAAGAAATTGCAATCTTCCAGTCAGGGTCATGCTGGACAGTTCCTTTCTTTCACTAGACGTAGACTTTTTCCATTAAACCAAAAATAAGGGAAAAGTCACCGACCTACCCCAAATGCTGCATGGTTTTCGTTGTTCTCAATGACACAATCCACAATCGTTATGTGTCCTCTGCTGGGATTTTCCTTGGACCGCTTCAACCTGGTTTGACCTCGCTCGCGCGGTTTGTTTCCTAGCATGCGCGCTGAACAAAGGCGGAATTTTTCCGCTTTCCAAACTGCAGTATCAGAGCATGTGCTTCTTCCATGTGCCATCCGACATCGGCATGGGAACCCATTTACTACGACGACCACGACGCTATATAATACGAGCGATCTATATATCGTAGCGTCATCGTCGTCGCTGACACCACCTCTTGGCGGCAGCTAGCACCACGACCAGTCAATGGGTTGCAGTTTCTTTGTTACTTATTGTCCGGGTGCACGTTAGTCATGCCGGGTGGGGTGTGACGGTATCTATACTACTTCGCTACTACTAGACATCAAGGGGTTGTGTTTCACTCTCGGAAACTTTGGTTTTAAACAACCCAAGCAATCGAATTCGACCGATTACCAAAATCACAATTTAGGCTAGGAGTCTGTTCTTTGTGGGTGCTTTTTCTAACAGTATGAAAATGGCAAGACCCCTCGGGGAAACTTTGCGGGAGGTGGTAGTAAAATTGCTTTCTTTTAGCAAACGATCCCAACTTGCCTGTCCAACGCAGCAGTTCTCAACCATGTTCAATTGCCCACCCATTAGCGAAGAAATATCACATTTCGTACCTTTACTATTTTCAATGGATATTTTTAAAACAAAGCAACCTGTAGGAAATTGATGATCATTATTTCTTTTTTGACACAAATCGAACTCGAGTAAGGGCATATAGTCTATGATAGTAGCCCGGAAACAGTGAACATTTCCCTGTTATGTATAATATCAAAAGACTATTTAAAAGAAAAGAAGAAGAAGACGAAGAAAAAGAAGAAAGGTCGGTTAATCGAACAGGGTTCACGAGACCCCCGTTAAGAACGTCTGGCTGGTCTAACGTTGGGGCGTTCGGTGCGCAACTGTTGGTGGCCTTGACAGTGGAAAATATATGTGTCGAGCGCGGTTACAATGCGAGGTCAACTAGCCATGACGACGACGACGACGACGACCATGTGGATGTGGTGTTAATAGAAAATTCGGCGCCAACTGAGGTGATGCGTCCTGTGTGGGCGTTCAACTTTCCGCAGCACTTTGAATTGTTTATAGCAGTTGTTTTTGTTGTTATAAATGAAGTGAATCCATCTAGAAAGGAATTTAAAGGAATCAAACGAGACATCGTTCAACCGTGGCTGCTTCATCATAAGTGATATCTTTCTGAGTCAAAGTGCAATGACCGAAACCAGACTGCGGTTAGTTGGGGTAGGTCTGACGAGACACGAGCGAACGATCTGCCGCTATCGAATGCAAATTTACACCTTCTACCACTTGTCGATGCCGGCTGAAACTTGGTTTACATTGGCGGTGTTTGCAGTGGTTATTAAAATTGCATTTGTGATGGATGGTTGGCTGTCTTTTTTTCCATCATGAGTGAGTGCGATATTAAAAAAAGGTTGATTATATTTATGCATAAATATGAATAAAAAAACACGAGGACCTGGGATGGCTCTGGTATAACTGATGAAATCCATAATTGCATTGCTGTCTTAAGCAGAAGTTGTCCAAATTTCATGAACTACTCTACCCGGAACTAAGTTGGATCTATCAAATATAGTCCTGAGTGAATTAGACATAGCCACCCTTACACATGTATTCAATTAGTTATGATGAAGATGATGATGATCATGATAGTCCTGTCATATACCCCTGTGTTGGCTGAATTATCTTTAAGATAATTTGAGATAGAACAATCATTCAATCAGATTTGCAAAACAAAGAGAGAAGATAACATTTATGGACTTAAATTCCTAGATATTTTTCCAATGAGGTAGACGAACCCTTAGTAGGGGTACCAATTGTGGTTGTATAGTAATTCATGGCGTTCAGTATAAAATAAATAAATACAATAACAAAACAAGATTCATGCAACATGTCTCAAATGAAAACTCATTGGTTTTATATTCTAACGGTTAGAAGAAAACTAATTCGAAAAATGGTCGGCGCATGCTACCGAATTTCTTAAGTTTTAGCTAGCATACTCACAATTTTGTTAACGGTTTAAATATTCATTAACACGCTTAAATCATTTCAATAAGGTATGCATTGGTCAATATATATATATAATTATTACCAATTTAATAAGTAGGGTAAACGCATCCATAGTGGAGGTAGTACCAACAGTGGTTGTATTGGAATAAAATACCAGCTATATCAAAGAAATTCTGTAGTTCTGCTCACAAGTTGGCTACATGACGTTCAACTAGATTGTACGGAACATTTTAGTTGAAAACATATTTGTTTTAGTGTTAAAATGACTTTAAAATATTGTTTTTAAAATAAGTGAACATAATCTACTAAATTTCTTATGTTTTCATACTCAACATCCATTTTTTATTACGGGTAAAATTGATATTATATCACATGAATTCAGTTTTTTTGCTCGTCATTACCTTAAATACTATTGCTTTTAACAAAATAAAACCATAAAAACATTATTTTTATGATTTTTCTTGACTTTTCCCGCCATTATTGGCTCACAAAAACACACACGTTCCCATAGTGGTTGCATTCGAATTTGAACAAGTTACAGTCAAGAATTTTTTTTTTATTGTAATTGATGGTTGAGAAGGATCCCGGGGCATCTGATACGGACGAGATAGTTCTTGGACCAAACATGATCGAAGAGCAAGGCGTTGTTCTTGAAGAATCTATAATTATTCCAACATCAACAATCGAAGCGGCAATAAATTGCATCGGCAGGGATCGCATCAACGGATTCAGCCGTGGCTCTGTCAACTCTGAAGAGGGAGAAATCATCCGGAAGCTCTATGAGACGTTGCTGATGCCGTTCGATTTGTGCAATATGGAGGCTGGCCGTGAAATTCAGAAAATTCTGTTTCGACGAACTCCAGAGCTGAGGAGGATTCAGCATTTGTCGAGGAAATGGGTGAAGATTTCCCTGATGTGGAGGAGCGTAACGAAACAGCTTCCATTCCAATGCAAGAAAGGAATGTAAATAACGTAGCAAGTCGTAAGGTGAGTATTACGGATTTGCTAAAGACGCCATCAACTCCCCGTAGAAACAGTAGCCATAGGAACTACAAAAGAAAATATCACCCAGTATCGACAGCATCCGAGTGGCTACAAGAAATTCGTCTTCTTGAGTAAGAAAAGGAGAATGAAGTAGCGAGAAAGAAAGCCAGAGCGGAGGAGAGAGAGCTTGTGAAAATCAGGAACGAAAAGCTGAAAAATGAGAAAGCGGAAATCCGGAAGCAAAAACGAGAAGAAGCTGAGCAACGGAAAAGTTATAAGGAAAAACTTCGAAAGCAAAAACAGGAAGAAATTGAACAGCGTTAGAAGAAAAAGGAGAAACAACAGCAAGACAAGCTAACGGAAGTTAATCAACAGAAACAGCAGAAGAAGGAGTTACTTGAGGCGTTGAAACTGAAGTACCAGCACTAACTTGATGAATGTGAAGTTCATATTCTGCATTGTTTTTTTTTTATGACATGAAGTTTTTTTTGTATTGTTTATTTTGTTTTACCACTTGCAGCCAGGCAAGGCATAGGATTTATATTCAAATGTATGTGGAAAGCACAGTTATTGAATAATGAAACATCAGTCGTTCTTCGATTTTCCATAATGCTGCTTATTTTTTGTACTTTTATTTTCAAAAGCAGGTAGATGTTTCTATGAATGTTTTAGAACGGATCAGGTGCAATACTGTAAAACGACTATTCATAAACCACGTAGACAGTACAGGGTGAGGAGTATGGGAAATGTTCACCCCTTCCCCCTCGTTTTTTTTTCCACGCACATTTCTTTTTAATTTGTTTGTGGCGTTTAGACCTTGACCAAGTCATGCATCTCAGCCTCCTCCCTACTTAATTCTACTTTATGAACGTCCCCTTATTTGAATCAAACTTAAATAAATTAGTTTGTATAAGATTTTACTGCAAGATATTTCAATTTTTTTTTAACACGTACGTCCCCAGCCCCTCTGAAACAGAAAAAATCAAATTTAAAATGGATGAAACTCCATCGTTAGCCATCGGATTTTGATGCGGTTATTTTGCAATAGATCTCAAAATTATCCTTATTTTTAGATCTGCACTGGTTATTCCGAAAATTTCCATAGTTTCGGATTCCAAAGTGGGAGTACTGGGGTAAGTACCTGTTCTGTAGGTATGGTGGACAAAATATTTTTAGATGCGAAACATGGTATGTGGCATATCAAACATCATGATTTAGCAAAACTAGTTCATCAAAAGACATTTTGATCCCAAATCGAACGGCATCAGCAACGGCATGGCCACTTTTCCGGAGGAATTTGGACTCCGGAGGGTCACCCTAAGTGGCCAGTATGGTCAGATACCCTCAGAATGTATTCCGAAGATGGAGTTTTGCAAAATAATGAAGTTTGATATGTCGCAAGCCAGGTTTTGGAAAAGATTTGAATATAGTAACTTTTCCGGAGGAACTCGGATCCCACAATAGCATCTTAAGTGGCCAGTATGGTCAGACACCCTCAGAATGTCCTCCAAAGACCGCAAAATCATTAAGTTTGATATATCGTAAGCCATGTTTCGGTAACGATTTGAATATGGCTTCTTTTCCGGAGGAACTCGGATTCCGGAAAAGATTTGAATATGACCACTTTTCCGGAGGATTTCAATATGACCATACTACCCCACATGCTGGGTAGTTAAGAGGGAGGATACCCCCTTGACTGTATACTATCTTCATATGCCCTTCGCTCGTTTTCAACTTGTATCTTTCAATTTTCATAACCTGCCGTTACTCTATACGGATCTAAAGGGTGTCCACGATGAAATTGCCACACTATGAAATTGCTCTAACTTTTTAACCGTTGGGTAGAATTTAATCACAAGAACAAGGATCTCTCGCATCGTTCCATCGCTAAAACGTTGGGAATCGCGAATTCCACGGTGTCGCGAGTGATTAAGCGGTTCGAGGAACGGTTGACCACTGATCGGAAGCCCAGAAGTGAAGGAAAAAGTATTCTGTACAACACCAAAAATCACAACCGCGTAGTTGGGGCCTTCAACCGAAATCCGAACGCCTCCGTTCGGGATGTGGCTAAGAAGCTGCACCTAAGCTGAAGTTTTGTCCAGAAGGCCAAAACTAAGGCTGGGCTTCGAACGTTCAAGGTACAAAAGGCCCCTAATCGCGACGAGAAGCAGAATAAGTCCGCCAAAACCCGTGCCAGGAAGTTGTACCTCAACATGCTGACGAAAGTTGAATGCTGCATCATGGACGACGAAACATATGTGAAGGCCGACTTCAAACAGATCCCCGGCAACCTGTTTTTCACGGCCAAGGATAAGTTCAGCGTTCCGGAGCATGTCCGCACTCAGAAGATGTCCAAATTTGCGAAGAAATTCCTGGTTTGGCAAGCCATCTGCACGTGCGGGAAGCGGAGTGCACCTTTCGTGACCCAGGACACGATGAACGGACAGGTGTACATAAAAGAGTGCCTCCAGAAGCGTCTGCTTCCTCTCCTGAAGGCCCACAACGTCCCAACAATCTTCTGGCCGGATTTGGCCTCATGCCACTACTCCAAGGACGTGCTGAAGTGGTATGCGGACAATAAGGTCAATTTCGTGCCGAAAATGTTCAACCCTCCCAACACTCCGGAGCTCCGCCCCATCGAGAAGTACTGGGCGATTATGAAGCAGCACCTTCTTAAACGACCTAAGGTAGTGAAGACAGTCGAGGAACTGAAGAAAGTATGGGTTTACATGCAAAAAACGGTTGATTCACAGGTTGTGCAGAATTTTATGGCCGGGGTTAAGGCCAAGGTGCGGGCATTTGCGTATGGACTGTAAATAAAATACGAGTAAAATGGTAAAATGAAGTTTAATAGTTATTTCTCAATCCCTGAAAATTTGATGGCAATCGGATGAAAACTCGAATTTTGCGAATCAATTTTGTGTGTGGCAATTTCATCGTGGACACCCTTTATCAATGCTTTCTCTTCAATTCTCTTAGTTCTAGCAATAAATTACTGTCCACTGCTAGAGCCTCTCATGTTGATGGAAATTATCTGCTTCTGACAAATTTCATCATTAGATAACGTTACTCCGCGCAGGTTAGTTTTCGAAACATATGAGATATCTCAACCTTATATTGTGATATTACATGAATATTGTTTCCAAATTTGTCTTGATAATAACCTAAAACTTCGAGCAGGATGACTAAATGCGTCACTATTGGTACACTTACCCTATACACATAATTTATTAATTTTTTATCGAATTTTCGCATTGTGGCATTATGGGCTCATATAAACGCTCTGGTTCCTATAGTGGAGGTGTTTCATTGTTTACATCCGACGACCAACAAAATAATATAGTGTAATATTTTAAATTACGCATAATAATTGTTTCCTAATTCAACAGATAAAGAGTTTGTCAGCAAAAACTGCACTTAAATATGATGAAGCGGATATCGCCCGCTATATGGAAGTAATAACCTATAAATAGTAGACTCTATATGCGGCGTGCAAAGTATTTGGCATTCCGCAGTCTACCATTCGCTATCGGCTTAGTGGCAAATGGACCAAAAATGTTCGAAAATAGTCGCAAACTGTCCTCACGATGGATGATGAACTCAAAATTGACAAATTTTTATGTTCTGGGTTGGGAGAAAACTTTGACGGAAAGGGAAAAACTTTTGTGAAGAAAGACTCTTTCCCCAAAACCTTTACGGAAAATTTTCCAGGTTTTTTTTTCTAAACTAGTAAACGTTTATAATAATGGCCATCGGTTGTCGGTCGAAAATAACGGACCGTAAGATCATCTTCCGTACACCGGAAACTGTATCTTCCGCCAGCGCAAAAGTAACTGAGGCTGACATTCGTGGATGATTTGTAAACCTGACATCGTACTTGGAAGAATACAACTTCATGGCAGCAGCACTGCATCCAACTCAACTGTACTACGGCGATGAAACGTCATTCTTCCTACATCCGCAAATGAAAGACATGCTTGCTAGTCGTGGAAGCAAAAATGTGCACGTATGCGAACAAAACCGTAATGTTCCACGGTGTATTTCGTAGAACAACATTATTTAAAAAAATCGGCATCGACAAAACACCCATCATTTGAAAGTATAGGCTTTTCTAGAAAATAAGAAGAATGATTAGTAATTTCCATTTAATTCCAACTACCTTTATTGCTTATCTTGACAGATACGCGTATTTCGTCTACAATGTGCAGACTTCTTCAGTGTCGTGTACTAATACTCGACTGAAAGAAAACCTTCGCCAGCTGCCGTATTTATCCTATTTTCTAAATACAAACACTTGTACCTACAGCTAACATTTCTTGTACCTAACCTATCCTGAGTCCAAAACAAATATTATGCTTGATATCTACCTCGCCTTTTCTTTATACCCAACCTGATTATTCCGTAGCAGCGGGTGTTCCACTGCGTCGGTTTTGATGTCGTTTGGGTATTAAGTTAAAGAGCCATGTGTACCCGTTGCCTTGGTCTTTGTTTAGTAGATTTGTGTTTTGTTGTTTGTTAATTTCTAAGCTTTCTGCGACGTCTAATTTCCAGGGTGTAGAGGTAGTCCGTAAGATTGTGATGTCATTCGTCGTTATGTCGTGATTTTCCGTAAAGATGTGTTCTGCAACTGTCGATTTGAAGTTATGTGAAATTCCTTTGTCAGTCTGTTTGACAGCCTTAGTCACCTCCGCTAGATGCTCTTTGAACCTTGTTGCCAAGGTTCTCTTTGTTTGACCTACATACATTTTGCTGCAGTGTTTACACTTAATTTTGTATACCCCTGCTCTGCCTAATACATCTATTGAATCTTTGGTGGAGCCTAACGACGATGCCAATTGGTTGTTCCTGCTAGAGAAAACTAAGTCCAAGCCAAATTCCCTAAGTTGAGTGTTTAGCTTTTGTGTAATATCTTTATCGAAGGGGACAGACACACGTTTCAGGGGTTCAGGTGAATCGGAAAGGGTTGTTTGTGATTTCCTATGAAGAAGTTTTTCCTTTTTTTGGATGATAGCTTGAATTGTCCTCTTTTCGTAACCATTGAGTCTAGCAGTTTCGAAGATATATGCTAATTCTTTGGCTTTTCCGGTTTTATTGAGGGGAAGGGTCAACATTCGGTGGATCATGTGGTGGAAAGTGGCCATTTTATGTTGAAAAGAGTGGTTTGAAGTGTAAGGGATGACTCTTTGGGTGTTTGTGGGTTTTCTGAAAATTTCAAACTCTAAAGACGATGATGACAATGATTCTCTAACTACCAGAAGGTCGAGGAATGCAACTTCCTCGACCTTCTGGTAGTTAGAGAATCATTGTCATCATCGTCTTTAGAGTTTGAAATTTTCAGAAAACCCACAAACACCCAAAGAGTCATCCCTTACACTTCAAACCACTCTTTTCAACATAAAATGGCCACTTTCCACCACATGATCCACCGAATGTTGACCCTTCCCTCAATAAAACCGGAAAAGCCAAAGAATTAGCATATATCTTCGAAACTGCTAGACTCAATGGTTACGAAAAGAGGACAATTCAAGCTATCATCCAAAAAAAGGAAAAACTTCTTCATAGGAAATCACAAACAACCCTTTCCGATTCACCTGAACCCCTGAAACGTGTGTCTGTCCCCTTCGATAAAGATATTACACAAAAGCTAAAAACTCAACTTAGGGAATTTGGCTTGGACTTAGTTTTCTCTAGCAGGAACAACCAATTGGCATCGTCGTTAGGCTCCACCAAAGATTCAATAGATGTATTAGGCAGAGCAGGGGTATACAAAATTAAGTGTAAACACTGCAGCAAAATGTATGTAGGTCAAACAAAGAGAACCTTGGCAACAAGGTTCAAAGAGCATCTAGCGGAGGTGACTAAGGCTGTCAAACAGACTGACAAAGGAATTTCACATAACTTCAAATCGACAGTTGCAGAACACATCTTTACGGAAAATCACGACATAACGACGAATGACATCACAATCTTACGGACTACCTCTACACCCTGGAAATTAGACGTCGCAGAAAGCTTAGAAATTAACAAACAACAAAACACAAATCTACTAAACAAAGACCAAGGTAACGGGTACACATGGCTCTTTAACTTAATACCCAAACGACATCAAAACCGACGCAGTGGAACACCCGCTGCTACGGAATAATCAGGTTGGGTATAAAGAAAAGGCGAGGTAGATATCAAGCATAATATTTGTTTTGGACTCAGGATAGGTTAGGTACAAGAAATGTTAGCTGTAGGTACAAGTGTTTGTATTTAGAAAATAGGATAAATACGGCAGGTGGCGAAGGTTTTCTTTCAGTCGAGTATTAGTACACGACACTGAAGAAGTCTGCACATTGTAGACGAAATACGCGTATCTGTCAAGATAAGCAATAAAGGTAGTTGGAATTAAATGGAAATTACTAATCATTCTTCTTATTTTCTAGTTAAACCATCTGGTTGGCCCCCACCCCACCAATACCGTTCGAACGGAGTGGGAGGGTGGGACACGCGTGCAAAAAAAAGAGGAATGTTGTGCTTGTTAAAAAATGACACGAGAGACGTCTCACAGACCCCTCCCGCGTAAATACCGCCCCATTTTCCCCCGGGAGTGAAGGGGGGAGCAAATTATTCCCCCCCCCCCGCAACTCCCCCGCCAGAATACAAACCTCTTAAGATATATAGATTGTTTTTTCGAGCATACCCCCCCGCACCCAGCACCGACCATCGACCAAAAAAATCTTCCCCCCCAGGATGTCGCGGGAGGTGGCCCTGATAATATTTTTCGTCATCCACCACGCAACCGCCGTTGTTGATGAGCTTCTTGGAAAAAATTTCCGGGCGGGTTTTTGCAGTGATGTTTTGTTTTTCATTCCGGTTTGGGGCTTTTTGCACTTTGTAAACATGTAACCCAGCACGCTTCATGGTTTTCTGCACAAAACTGACTGACACCTTAGACTTTTTAGCGACATCTCGAATTGACATGTTTGGACGGTTCTTGAATTGTTGTACGACTTTCCTGGCCATTTTACTGTCCATTGGACCACTTTTACGACCACTCCCTTCCTTCCTTTGGACACTCAGACGCTCCTTGAAGGTTCTTATTACACGAGACACAGTTGTATTTGCAATTCCAAGCCTTTTAGCAATCCACCGGTGGGACGCCCCTGGATTTTGATTGTGAGTGCACAAAATTTTCTCACGGACAATTTCTTGTTTCGACGACATGACTGGAACTACTTAATGTATAACTATGAAACTTGGCAGATGTAAATAATATACTATGGATAAGATCTACTCAAATTTCTAGGTTTTTTACTCATACGATTCAAAAGTTACAGAAGATTTTCTGTGTGCCATTTTTATCGAATACAACCTTTAAGCTCAAGAAACTCAAAAAAATGTGGATGTGAAATCTGCATAGCCGCACGGATAACACTACAGAACCGTTATACTTCAAGAACGAAGCGAGGAAGACCAGCATCAATGGAAAACGCCAAAAAAGCTCGCGTAATAAAGCATTGCTCGTCCTGTTTTTTTTTCTGAAATTGGTAAGATATAGTGGAGTTAGGGCAAGGGTGCCACCAGAAATTCTACCAAAAAATATCAATATACCGATCAGATGATATACTACAGATAATTTATACATTTGGTTATAATTTTAGATATGGTGTACAAACTTTAATGCTGAATAATCTGTTATCTAATTTTTATAACCAATTTTATGTTTATTTTAAAATTAGCATGACAAATTATCAACGTTTTCCAATTTGAATATCAGTTCCAAATTTATAGAAAATATCTAATGTTTGATTAATCATGAAGCAGCATGAAAGAAAATTTAATTTCAGCATTTATTTGCATAGAATTTTCATCGGTGTATCCGTAAAAAAATAGGGAAAATTATACGATAATTAGGAATCCCACACAAAAAAACTCACCCCAAATAAATTTAAAAATTTTTTTAACCGCTTCGTACCACTCCAGGACAACATTTGAATAGTGGCACGAAGCTAGATCCGGCCAGAAGATCGTAGGGCCCTCATGTTGCTTCAACAGAGTAAGCAGATGCTTCTGTAGAAACTCCTTGAAGTAGAACTCCCCGTTTACAGCATCTGGGTGTAAAGTTTTCGGGCCCGTGACTTTCCCACCGTATTTGGCGTTCGTCACGATTTTAAGCCTTTTACACTTTGTACATATGAGTTCCTCCCGGTCATTGGCTCTCTGAACGAAAGACTTCGACAGATTCAACTTTTTGGCCACATCCTTGACCAAAGCATTGGGATTCCGTGATCCTGATCACTAATAGAACATCCATTTTGACCGCATTTCTCCTTCCGTTGGATGCTCAGAGTTTCGTAGTAACGTTTAATCACGCGACTCACCGTTGACTGCACGATTCCGAGTTGTTTTCTGATGTCCCCATGGTTTTGAGGCTTTTCCAGATTTTTCTAATTTTCTGATGAGAGAATTGAGGCTTTTCCAGCTGCTTGACGCAATTTTTTCCAGAATTAAAAATACAAAAAAACACTCTAAACTACTTCTACCCAAATTTTCAAAAGAAAATACCCAATGGGTAATTTTCTACAGCGCTTTCTTGAGTGATGCAATTTGATGTGGGACACCCTTCTGTCGTAGAAATTACAAGAGAATATACCACCCGGTATTGACTGCATCGAAGCGCCTTGACGCACTTCGTAGTCTTGAGGAAGAAAAAGAAAACGAAGTAGCAAGGAAGAAAGCCAGAGCAGAGGAAAGAGAAGTAGTGTATATCAGAAACGCACAACTAAAACACGAGAAAGCCGAAATCCGTAAGCAAAAACAAGAAGCAGCAGAACAATTGAAAATCGAGTAGGCGAAGATTCGAAAGCAGAAGCAAGAAGAAACTGAGGAACGAAAGAAGACGAAAAAGATGAGAAAGCAGAGTAAACTTGCAAAAGACAACCAACGGAAGAAGCAGAAGTTGGAATTACTCGAGGCATTGAAATTAAAATGGCAAGAATAAGTTGACAAAAGGAGTTTCTGAGATTTTTCATCATATCTACATGAATTTGATTTCTGTTCATTTTTGTATGGTCGCATTCGATTCTTCTTTTATATAATTTCATATAATTTCACACATGTATGTATGCAGTTATTGATAATATAAATAAAATTATGTTTTGTATTTCAAGAAACTGACAGAATAAATGGAATTCTCAGTATTCTGTTTTCAATATTTGTTTCATTTCATCATCTCTACTTAAGTATAAGACAAACTCTTTCAGCTAAACCAGCTTTGAAGCTTAAAATATGATGAATAAATTGCCTGTAAGCCTAAAACATCCATCAGTTGCTCTGGATTGCACTGTTAGATTGTCATTAGAGCTTCCGTTGTTTTTCATCTAAGTCCATTCACACGATACAACTACCTCCACTCTTGGTACACGATGCCACCAAACCTTACTGCCACTATTAATAAATGGCTAGGACTTAAAAAAGAGCAATTTACCGATAGCTTTCCATCATTTCTTGTCTAGTTCAGCTGTTTTCTGAAAAAAATATTTTTCTGTCAAACAAAAGTAAAATTTGCCACGTAAAACACTGGCCAGACTGAGCAGTTATAACATGTTATAAGCTTATCTTGATGACGAATTTCTTGTTAAAATTATTTGACAAACATTATAACAGTCTGTAGTCTGAACAAGGCATAAGTTTAATTTTCGACGCATTATTGATCTAAGATCTAAAATGTAATGACTAAATACGCCACTATTGGTACATTTACCTATAAAAATCCTCAAACTGCATAATCGTTTAATTTTTTTTAAAGACTATAAAACTGTCACAGCTGACTATGCTTGACAACTAATTTTTCAGTTCTCTCTAATTCCGTCAAAACACTTCATAAAATATTTTGAAATGATTACTTCGACATGCAGTTTTCATAAAGGCCAATGTCACAAACGTAAACAATGGCTTCTTCCGCCAATTTCTTGAAAATGCAAACTCGCTGAAGTAAACTACCACTTCTATTGTAAAGGGGAATCCTCTTCTGTACAATCATCGTGGTAATTCACTATGATTAAGTTAGCATTCTCGAGAAATTTGTGGAAGAATCCATTGTTTGCGTTTGCGAAATTGGCCCTTATGAAAACACCATGTCGACATGGTTTTTAGGCTTTAATTCAATTACACTGTGGAACTATAGAGCCATCCCATTATGCTATATTGTTCATCAAATAAATCACACGCACTCTAAAATGCAGCTGATTTAGTATTGCCTACATTAGAACAACTGTTTAACACGCAGTTCGAATGAAACGATAGCCAAATAAAACAGAGGGTGTCGACGTAATACACTCTGTCCAGTTAGTTTAAGACGACCTGATATTGTTCAGATATCATAGGCAATAAGTTTATTTTTTTGAGCCACCCTATGACACTTTGCTTGTATTGGTGTAAGCAGTCAGATGAACTAGTGGTATTCGATGTTCATTCGATGATCAATATAAATTCGGTCTTCACATATATTAGCGGTGTCCAGTTTAGTTGAGACCACTAGTGTTTTCCTGTGTTTTGAGTTTTTTGTTTCAAACAAAAACAATCAAGGGAAAAGCGCTAACGGACGAACAGAAGGCCGGAATAGAAGCTTTTTATCGCGAAAGAATCGGGATTCGAGAAATAGCATGTCGGATTGGCCGGTCGCTTCAAGTGATACTAATAGTTTTGAAAATATATTTTCGCAAATCCGCTTTCGATCGTTCCGTAAACTTGGATTTCACGCACAGAACAAACGGCTCGTAAATTATAAGAATTCATATTGCTTGTCATCTGGAAAAATACTTTCATTACGCCTTTTTGTACATAGCATAGCATAGCAAAGCATTTTTCGACCACACACAATCCTGGGTTGGCTGTTGTAGAGACGATGGAAGCGCCAGAAGAGCTGCCTTGGGTGTGACAGGCTCTTCATCCATCGATCTCTTTGCACAACACCTGGCCAGGTCCTTATGATCAGCAAGGGATGGGAGGGAAGTGTTGATTAGATGTCTACTTAAGAAGATGCTGAGAACTCATGCTACCTTCATAGACAGCTGGAGTTGAAAATTGGATGGGATTATGCGAGAGGCTTTTCTTGGCGAGAAAGCAAATGTATATTTATATGTGTATAGGTCGTTGGGAGTGACGAAGCTAAGAAAGTTAATGCACTCCTTTGTTGTCCGCTTTTCTGGGCTGGAACACAGGTGTTTCCTAATTGTATCCAGGCTTCATGGCCAAGGGTGTACTGCCTTTTCCTGTGTTGGAGCTTATCTGTTGGTTGGAACTTGAGCACTAACTCTTGTCCTAGCCTTTTATAGCTTATGGTTATAGCGCCATTACTCACTTTCTGAAAAGAGAAGACGGGCGCGCCGACGCAGAGTCATACAATCACACACATACACACAGACACACAATATTGATGCTTGCAGCATATCAAAGACATGATACAAGCAACGATAAACGAGTACATACTCGTGAGTTTTTCAGGAATCGCAAACGTAATTTATGATCGACCCTCGGGCCCTTTCAATTTGTATCATAATTTTCGAACACATCTTGAATTGTTTAGATTGACAAAGACAAACGTCAGTGTGATGCTTGTTTTTGCACCCGTTTAGGGGGGAGTGCTCAATCGAAATTTTGTCGTATAAACATGCTTTCTATGCCCAGAAGAAACTTACCCTCTACCATTTAAATGAGATATCGCAAGAAATAACAAAATTTATATGGTGTATGATTTATTTTGTCCAGCACTGCACATGTTGCTTTCAAACTGTCGTGTAGGCAAAAACTTTTCTCTCATGCAAACTTTCACTCAAATTCATATCTTTTTCAGGTGGCACAACCGCGGCGCCGTCTTCAAGGATAACAAATGCACGTGTAAAATTTCATTTCAATCCGAGCCACTCGAATTTGGCCGCTCTGTCATTTGGCGTGAAAATGATGTATTTATGACAAGGAAGGTCGAGAAAAATTCCCTCTTATCGAACCCATGGCCGTGCCTTTACCGAATAAAATATCTTAGTCGGTTCTATATTATATAATTCACGTAACATTCAAGGACAAGAACCGACAATGAACAACAGAATCGATGCAGGAGTATGCAGCTAAATCACAAGAATTGATGATCAATTCAATGAACTTTTCAAAGTCATCACGCTAATCCGCGTAATAGGTATGTCAGTCGTTAACAATTTTAAATGTGGTTTTAAACAGTTTTATTTTCACCTGAAGAAAACAAATAAAATCATACCATTCTCGCTATAATATGGATAATCATCCCGCATGTGGTGTATTTTCTAGCAACTCTGAACAAAGAGCGCAACGCACGCATTCCTCCACTCAGGCCCCATCAAGCCAACACCGTCGTGATTCCCCGCAATAAATGAATGTTTCACGCGTCACAAACTGCATTCGAAGGAACTGGCTCGATGCTTCTTCCTTTTTCGCTAGTAGACAGGCGACGATGGTGGCCCCACGTCTTTTTATGTGCAATGCGGACAGCCAGCGGTTGCAACTGGTGCATTGTAAGCTCACAGACACAGATACAACCACAAGTCAAGAGCGAATGCTGCCCCATCGTCACCGTTGCATGAAGGTTCACTGACGGTACATTTATCTACTGTCTGTCGGTGGGGGTCTTCACAATCATAAGGAAACGTGTTCTTCTTGGCACGTTAGTATTGTGCCTGGTTAGAATGTGTACGAGGGTGGATACCACTGTGGTTCGTGCAAAAAGGCACGATTTCATCGCATCGCTTCCCGAGCTCTGGAAGAGGGCATGGTTTGAATTTGCAACTGCATCTAAGGAGACCTTGACAGTGTGGTGTGATGATCGTCGTCATCGTCGTCGTCGTCCCTCCCGAGGAAATATGTGTACTTGTACGGTGCTGCGTTTTGCTTTGCTCCCGTTGAAAGTCACGGCTTTTATGTAACCGTAGTCGATGTTGGTGTTGCTACTGTTCACAGAACAGTTTTGTACGGACGTGAATAGAAAAAAAGAGTAATGTTATTTTCAGCAAAGTTTTACGCTTAACGTGAAGGACAGAACGGAAATATCATGGGCGTATTGTAAGTTGAAGGATTTGCAATTCAGGTAGGAATTCCGAGTTAAGATAACCCTTCGTGGATTTTCAATTAATGACAATTTCAAACTGATTGTTGATATCTGCTACTTGTACATTTCAAAGTCTTTAATAGGAAGTCTTTGGTAGGAAAAGGATCAACTTAACATCTTCTCCATACAGAAAGTAGCTTGAGCAGGCACAAGCATCGAAGCATACGAAATGTAGAACAAATCTAAGACAGACGGCAAACTAGACGTTATCATATGTGATACGTGGTTGGTTTTTCAGTACTTCAAATAACGGAGATGGAAGAAATGTAATTCATAGAATGAATGGTTCAACACTGAATGCCAGAACTCAGATGGTGACCCCGTGAATGGTTTTCTAAGCAATTCTTGGCTTGTCTACATTTGTTATTGATTTCTCGCTCTTGTTATTTTTGTAATAAAAAACCTGAATTAATTCACAGATGGTGAGACTTTACTCTTCTGTTAAACTTCATCAACAAAAAACAATATTGCGTGGTAGTTCCGAATTACGAACTTAAAAATGTGGTTTTCCAAAATCGTACTGTATACATATTTTCATCAGAATATTCCAGGAAGAACCAGGAATATTTCCGGATATGTCATACATTCAGTTTATAAAATACAATTATCTAACCCATAACTCATTACAATAGACATTTACCGTATATTTGCATTTCCCATCTATCACCGAATTTCCATTTTCCATTCTATTTGTCAACCCTGAACGTATTGTTCATCGATGTGATTAAAATATTGACCATTAATAGTCTTTAACGACCTGTTTATATTAGGTATATAAAAGGAAAAATTACATAAATATTAGAAATTCCATATAATCAGTCCATAGAAAGGCCGATGAATGTATTACTTTCAATCCTAAGCGTCAATTTTGATTATCAATCATGGATTCAAGATCTTTAATCTTGAATAAGTACTATGTTCGTTGAAAATGGTGTAGTTATAGTGAATGGAGAGTTTGTGTAATTTTCGAATATAGCGCGTTGCAGTTCAAAACCGGACCATTCGAGCCAACCGATCCTACTCTAATTCTATAGAATCGTTCATAGTGTGGCTAGTCCGCTTAATGTGCTATAAGTGTTTGCCCATTTCGTATATCACCGAATGGTTCACATGCTTTTTGTTCCTGAATGATACTAGATGAATCATTTACTCATGTGAGACTTGTCTATTCCTATATGCTACGAATCATCGAAAAAGGGGACTTTAAATGAAACCGGATTTTTTTACGAATCATCGCACAAAAGGGGACAAGAAGGATTTTTTTTCGCTAGTATTCAGTGACAAATGCATGGTCAAAGTCAAAGTAAATTCTGCTGCTGAAAGTTCTCGATTATGATCATTTGTGTGCTTCTCTATTCCGTTTTCGGTATGTATCGGATCAGTTTGTCTTCGTGAAACTGTTGTGTCAATACTGTTGCGTATACTGATTGGTTCATATTCAGCTGATGTAAATGAATGTGAACACATTGGTTCAGCGGCTGCTGCCTTTGGTGAACGGAAGAAAAAAAAAATTTCAATCGAAATCTGTTAGTGTTTGCAAATTTTATATAGATTTAAATTGTAAAGCTTTTCTGCACTATTCGGAATAATATTCAGAAATATGCTCGATGCATTAAATGTTTCCGGCAGCTTAATTTTATGTAGATTTTTCTTCGAAGAGAAAGTTTTAACTCTATGTACCGTATAAGAAGGAATTTCATTCTCTTCTCACTTCCTGATGACAAATCATGAATTGTAAACTGTCCAACAGTTCCAACATATTAAAAAAATGAAAAAAAAAACAATTTTAAGCTCTAACGGACGGTAGGTCCACGGCATGTAGTTTTATGATATCTTAATGCAAAACCTCGAATTTTGAACTGCCGGTACTAAAAACTGAGGTTCAAAAATTGTCCTCAGTTGTCCTGGCCCCACCAGAATCAGACGTAGAGCTCCCGAAAGTGATAGTCTGGACCACCAGGACCGTGATGATCATTTTGAAGATCAGCACACACAAAATAGTTATATCAACCAAAAAAGGAATAATTTCAAATAAAATTTTGGATCATATATAGACCAATAAAACTGATGAACTGATTCAACAAAACCATTGAGTTGAAACAAAACTTCATGCTTTATAGAATTGAACGTCGTGTTTTATGGATTTAATCATTTATATCTATTTATATTTGTTTATTTATATTTATATCCTTACATATTTATATTTATATCGATACATACATTAAAATTAAAATAGATTATGCTTAAACTTACAACTATCGGAGCCAGAGGCAGAGGCAGCAACTAACCATGTCGGTAGCATTGAGAAACAATAATAATATCGCTGCTCGGCAGGCTTTCAGTATGAAATGTGCGCTCTTAAAAATATTTTGTTAAAACATTAAATTAACCATTTTTGTTTGAAATAAATTTGATTGTTATAAATCGAATATTATTAAATTAATGTCAGACAGCGGTGAGTACCTTAACTAATTTTATTGGTTTGAAATGAACACAATTTTGAATTTATTTGAATCTCTATTATGATTTGAAACAAATAGGAACCTCGTAGTGAATTGCAACACAATATTTTCTTTATTCAAAGCAGAGAGATTTCTTTGTGTGAGTATGAAGATGCTATGTTTTTTTTTGTTTATTTATTAAGGCTTGTTCATAAACCACGTCTTCCTTTAGCTCAGTCGGTAAAGGCGCAGGCATTTCTAGGCATTTTTCGAAAAGGAAAATTTCTCGACTCCCTGGGCATAGCGTATGATTGTACTTGCCACACCATCATACTAATGCAAAAATGGTACTTGGCATCGAACGCTCTTAATTAATAACTGTGGAAGTGCATTTAGAACACTAAGTTGAGAGCAAGCAATAAGCTAATTGTGAAAGCAATAAGCTTGAAATGCTAAAGAAGAAGAAGTCATAAACCACGTAGACTCTTTTATGAAAATCTCAGACCTCCCTCTCCCCCCTCGTAGATTTTCTCCATACTTTTTTTTTTTAATTTTGTATCGAGTGTTGACTTTGGTCAGATCCCCAGACTTATCGACTGGTTCATCTCTCATCATAGTCACTTAACCGTTGTGTGTGCAAAAAAAAACACTTTTAAAAAGCCGGTAGGGAACATTTTTACCCACCAAACTAAAATTACCATTACTTCAAACCGATTGGGAATATTTTAGCAGTTTTGGATTCAGAAACTTAACCACTTTCTAAAAATTGTCATATTTAATTTTTCTCCAGAAACACCGGATTTCCTGAACCATGTTCCGGAAATGGGATAGTTATTAAAGATTTAAATAGAAAATGATTAATAATGATACAACACGCAAAGAAAATAGACCTCTTTAAATTAAAAAAAAAAAAATATATTGAAATGTTTTGTACCTTCAAATATTTTTATTATTGAATTCAATACTTTTTATTTGTAGCTATGACAATTCTGGTTGCTGTTTCCAAAACCAAATTCTTAGAAAAAATAAATTGCAGTTGAAATAAGTTTTTGTGTTCAAAAATAATTTCAATCAATTAAAAAAAATGTAGATTTAAAAAACAACTCCTTAACAAATACAGTCTTACAGTTGTCAGTGAATATGTATGTTTTCAATGTTTACCGATGTGCCGATGTTTGAACGACGCGCTAGTCGATTTATTGATTAGTTTTAGACTTTCTGAGCAATCCGTGAATTGCTTCCTTGGTAAGAAATTGAAAATTAATATTGAAATGTGTATTTCAATGACGATTTTCTATTTACAGAAAATCAGTATACCATTGAACTATTAAAGAAATATTGAAATCGAACGGAAGGAAAGAGAATAATTAATACCTGCGCCATTTATGGCCGAGCGAACGAAATGCATACACGGAATAATGTCTTGAGGGGTGTGACAGGTACGAATCTAAAAAACCAAAGTTTTTTTTTTAATTAATGCTGTTTCATTCAAAATTCTGAGGGAATTGCATCGTTATTGCCAACACAATCATTGCACAAGCCCACAACTTATCCCCAGCTGGACAAAAACAAAATCATTCAAATTATTTCGAAGTAATACATAATCTGGTTAAATTGACAATAGGGTATTATAGGGTTATGTGGATTATAACATTGTTCGATAATAAATATAATAATATACCGGCATTTAATTTATTTTTTAATTTTGACAAGTGAAACTATTGAAAAAAAAAACAATTTAAAAAAAATAATGATTGCAAGACAACACCATTCTATTTCACCATGAAACCCGCTACAAAAAACAGACTACCTAAACTAACGAACCAACCATTGATTTCTAGCATATATAAGTTGACATATTTGTCATAATGGGAGCCCCCGTTACTGAAAATTAAGTGCTGTCACTTTGTATAAATGTCACTTTGTGAAACTGCATGTCAGTTGAAAATAAAAATGATTAGATTTTTCTTGTTTAAAAATCGAGAAAAAAATAGTTGAGATTCATAATAAACATGTTTGGGCTAGGAAGAACGCCCATCATCAATACGGATGGACAAAAACCTTGTTTTTCTTTAATTTAAAATCTCCTATTGAAATATTTAAAACAAAACAAAAATCTCTTCCATTTCAAAAGATCAAATAAAGCCGCAACACTTTTTTTAGTTTCAAAGAAATTATTTTTTGGCAGCAACTATTTTTTGTTTCGTTTTACAAAGATTCTTTATTTGTAAATAATAAAAAAAATGTCAATTCAACAAAATATTTTCTTTTTTTTTGACAGGCATTGAAAACAACAACATTTTATGTGAAATCGGCAATCATTTATGGTTGCATTTAACAATACAAATACTAGTTGGGGAATGATAATTTTTATTGCTGTTTTTAATACAGAATATCACTGACATTAAAAAACTTTTCGCTGCGTGTAAAAGTAATGCATAGAATACATAGGAATTTGTCTGATTGTCATATGACTTGATACTGGCACTTGATCCTGGAATGATTACTCCGGAGCAGGTTCCAATGGAGTCATGAATGGTCAGAAAATAATTTGAATTGAACCCTAGCAATATGGGAATCAAAATTGTTGCAACCGTTCCATATGAAACTTCCATTCCGATAACTAAGCTTCGGTGTGGGAGTAAGAAACGCGAGCCCAGTTTTCTTTTATTCTTTTCCAAAGCCAAGTGACCGAATGGTCAAATAATTATGAGAAACTTTCTTCTAGAACGATTCCAAGAATTTTGACACCCATATTGCTAGGGTTCAAATCAAATCCTTTTCTGACCATTCGTGACCCCATGGGAACCTTCTCTGGCCTGGCCACTCCAAAGCCAAGTGTATTAGTTTGAGAACCAACACTTTAGGCGCTGTCAAATAATATTCGCTGGCACTTTTGTTACACAGTCTTTAAGTGAATTATGGAAAGCAAAGTTAAGATATGTAGATTATTTTGGATTTTGTTAAGCTATGTATCAACATTGGTGGATAAAGTGGAAAAACGACAGAAACTTGACGATGTGCATGTTGACTTTGGTAAGTTCTTTGGCAAGGCTCCCCACATCCTTGCAGTCGAAAAAGCAAAAATGATTGGACTTCCGGAGTGGCTGACTCAGGATGGAAGCAAATCTCAACAAACGTTGTATGATTTCTTTCAGTCGATCACGTACACCGATTTTATTTGGGTACAAAATGGCAACATCTGATCTGAAACGTACAAGCACCGTTTAAGAGTTGGGGATTCTTGTTGACAGCAAACCTTAGTGTAAAGCACATTGCTGCTGTAACGGCTAAAGCGAATTCTGTAACGAAAATTCTGTAGGCTTTCTGTAACGAAACACGAAACACTTCAACGATGTGTAAAGGGTGTCTACAGTTAAATTGCATCACATTCAATAAGCTGTATTATTTCGCCCTTTGGGTTGATTTCAACGAAATTTTGGGTGAAATGATCTCAGCGTGTATTGTTTACACTGCGTGCGTTTCATTGGGAAATGTGTCGAAGTTTCGAAAATGGAGTCGAAGGAACAGCAAGTGCGCGAGAACATTTTGCACACGCACCTCGACAACCCACTTCTTTCGCACCGAGCCATCGGAAAGATGTTGAAAATTCACCAGTCTACAGTGTCTCGTGTCATAAAACGTTTCGGGGAACGTTTAACTGTCGATCGGAAGACGGTGAGTGGTAGAAAAAGGGTTCCGTACTGTGTGAAGGATCACAAGCGAGTGGTTTCAGCCTTTAAACGCAAACCCAACTGTTCCGTTCGGGATGTCGCGAAAAAGCTGCACTTGACCAAAAGTTTCGTGCAGAAAGCCAAGAAACGAGCCGAGCTCCGTTCATTCAAAGTTCAGAAAGCTCCAAACCGCAATGAAAAACAGAATAGGACAGCTAAATCACGTGCGCGTAAGCTGTACACATAAATGTTGACGAAACCACACTGCTGCATCATAGACGATGAAATACTCCTAAAAGCGGACTTTAAACAAATTCCCGGCAACCAGTATGTGACTGCGAAAGACAAGTTCGATGTTCCAGAGTCTCTCAGGAAACAGCGAGTGTCAAAGTTCAGTCAAAGAAATTCATGATTTGGCAGGGGATTTGTTCGTGTGGTAAACGGAGCAAGCCTTTCGCGACAACTTCAACTGTAAATAGTCAAGTATACATGAATGAATGCCTGAAAAAACGACTGCTTCCGTTTCTCAAAACAACCAACGTTGCTACATTTTTTTGGCCGGACCTAGCCTCTTGTCACTACTCCAACGATGTTCTGGAGTGGTACAAGACGAATGGTGTCAATTTCGTGCCGAAGGATCTTAATCCCCCAAACTCTCCAGAGATGCAGCCAATTGAAAAATATTGGGCTATAATGAAGCACGAACTTCGTAAGCATCCTAAAGTTGTCACTACAGAACAGAAATTTTTGAAGTCGTGGTTGAAAGCGGCAAAAAAAGTCAGTTCAAGCTTTGTACAAAATCTTATGCGTGGTATTAAGAAGAAAGTTCGGACTTTTGGATTTGGTAAAGAAATACAGTGAAATAAAAATACTTAAACCAAGATTATACACTGTATTTTATTCCCTGAATGTTTCAAGACAACCGGTTTAGAGACTTGTTTTTGAGGACGAGTTTAAAGTGATGCATTTAACTGTGTACACCCTTTACAGCCTAAAGACAATATATCACTCGCTTGTGCGCAGTGTCCTTGGAATATGCTGTGCCTCCATTCCATGCAGTTGACTTCAATATGATCGACGAGCTCAAAGGCATTTTATTCGATATGCGCTTCGAGGTCTTAGCCGGAGGTATAGTACGATCCTGCCAGCATATGAAAGCCGTTGTATGTTGATTGATCTTTCAACACTGTCGTACAAATGTTTCTATAACGTGTGCTCGTTTTTGATGTGCTATCTGACCACACCGACTGTGCGGATTTACTCAAAAAACTTCGTTTCAACACACCGTCCCGAGCCGCATGTCATGAGATCGCAGCAAGCCGTGCTTTGAAAATGGTGTGTTTTGTTTTTGCTGCGTCGTTTTCGCGGAAAGAAAATTAAAAAATATTGCTTCATTCAACTAAAATAAATGGTGAAATTATAGTTTTTCCGAGTGCTTTGCGTAGGACGTTGAGAATGGAATCCCTCTCATAGTGTGTTATGGTCGTGTTTCTTGAGATGGATTGTTTTTTTTCCCATTTTTGTGTGTGTTTTAGTGACCCGCTCCTGCATCCGGACGAGCTTTCCAGCATCAGTTAAAGAACATTGGTGAGGTCGTTTTATGTTATCAAAAATATACCTTAACTTTATACACGCCAGGATCAAGAACTTCCATTTTTGATTCTGGAAGTGTGAAAACTCTTCACATATCCATTCGATGTGTGAAGATTTGCATGCGGGGCTTATTGTATATGAAGATGACCTCAAAATGTACGTGTAGAAACAGGCATTCTTGAAATGGGTCGTTGGATTTTCAATAGAGCTGTCACCTTCAATCTCCAGGGCTAAAAATGTTTGCACATAGTGATCACAAATAAATTACTGAAGAAATGCAGACAAGTTTCTTCCATAAAAGCACTGTGGGAGATTGATTGTAAAGACACACACACACACACCGTCCCGAGCCGCATGTCAACACGAGTTCTTCCGCGGATCCAATCACCGTACTGCTTATGGAATGATGTAGACTAACAATAACCGTTTGATGCATTGTCTGGTTCAACATGTTAGATTAGTTTCGTTTGTTTCGTAGAGCAACATTGCAACGTAGGTGCTGTTCTAACGGGTCGTTGGATCGGCATAACGGGACGTTGGATCAACAATCCCAGCTTGTGAGCCGAACACCGGGACGCATCGAACACAGCACTATGGAAGCCCTCGATCCCCCCACCGTAGTCGAGCCACTCCAGCCACCGACCAGCAGCCGTCCCGGCCCTACGTGTGGGTGTGGGGAAAGGGGTTTCCAAAGCGTGAATTCAGGCAAGTACGTTTGCGCTAATTGCCCAACAAGACTTGAATCGCTCTCCGATTCCAGGCCAAGATCCAGCTTATCGATATACTACCAGAATGTGCGAGGTATGTGCACCAAAATTGCTCGTATTCGTATGCTGCTGTCCAGTTGCGACTACGATTTGCTCGTTATCACCGAAACGACATCGAAAGCGCAGAGATTTCTCCCGACTACACGTTTTTCCGCTGCGATCGCAGTGCAGCAAGCAGTCATCACTCACGGGGTGGTGGTGTGCTGATTGCCGTAAAGCATCACTTACGCTGTGAGGCGTTTCCACTGTCAAATAGCGAACATTTGGAGCAAGTAGCGATTCGGGTGAGTCTGGATCACCGCTCCCTCTACATCATCACAATTTATATCCCCCCCCAACTCGTCCGCGGACCGATATTCTGACCATGAGTCTCGTAAACAGTGCATCAGCAGAGGGTATCATTTTGTCTTTGGGTGACTTGAACCTCCCAAATTTGCGATGGCAGTTGGACGAAGAGTTAAATGGCTACATCCCTACAAACATTTCAGCGCCAACATTTGATTAGGGCGAATCTGCTTTTGTAAACAAACACTTTGTCTGCTAATTTATCGGAAGTTGAATACAATTCCTTCAAATTGAATATATCAGCGGATAGAGATAAAGCTCCTCTTCTTTAAAGAGTGCTTAATTTGTATTTGTGACCTTTTGTTCAAGAAAAAATGACTACAAAAGCCAATGTTTACAAAAGCAGATTCGCCCTAATCTAATGTTGGCGCTGATTTCATCAGAACACGAGCAGTCTCTCATCGAAGCATTATTTGCTACCGGCCTGCGGCAAGTTAACCACTTCGAAAACATCAACAGTCGAATCCTTGACCTGGTTTTTGTAAGTCTGCCAGAACTTCTAGATCTAGTTGAGCCTCCTGCACCACTTTAACCAATTGACAACCATCATGCGCCGTTCGTTTTACTATTCGACGTGGCGACGTTATTCCGACCTCGCGCGATGACGAGGTTGACAGTTTTGGCTACGATGAGATGAAAAAACTGCAACAAAGTAAAACGCCATATTTTTTTTCATCTTTTCTCAAATTTTATTGAATGAAAGCAAAAAATGTCGGAAATAGCATCAAATTTTAGAATCAGTTTAGATTTGATCGAATTGGCCATTTTTGGCACGAATTATAGCCTTCAAACGGCCAATCAAACCGTCACACGCTGCCCGAAAGTGGCTCTGCGGTATTTTGTCCATTCTCGGCGAAGCGCTTGCTTGAGGTGATTGACACTGGTATTTTTTAGTGCCAACCTTACTTTCCAAAATATCCCAGGCACAATAGTCCAAGGGATTGGCATCCGGAGATTTTGGTGGCCATTGTGCGGTGGAAATGAAGCGAGGAACCTCATTTCTTAACCATTCTTGGGTGGCGCGTGCTGAGTGCGATGATGCTGAGTCCTGTTGGAATGTCCAAGGTCTGCGGCCAAAATGTTTGAATGCCCAGGGCTTCAGAGCTCCCTCCAAAATATTTTCGCGATAGATTTGCGCATTTATTTTGACCCCAAGGTCGATGAATACGAGCGGCGAGCAACCATCGGCTGTTATGGTGGCCCACACCCTCACCATGGCCGGCTTTGGAGTTCTGGTGGCCAACCGAAGATGCAAATTTTCAGCTGACCTCTTTGGCAAGTAAACACGATCATTTTGTTTGTTTACAAACTGCTGGATAACGAATGGTTTCTCATAGGAGAAAACCAAATTCGGCAGTTCACCACTTTCGGCCAAGCGAAGCAACTCTTTAGCTCTTTCGAGTCTAACTTTTTTTGCGCATCGGTAAGATCTTGCACTTTTTGGTACTTCAATGGCTTTAGTCCAAGCTCATTTTTCAATATTTGCCGAATGGCATATTGCGATATGTTTCGACGCGACGCGGATTTTGTTCAAGTCGCTTCTTCACTTTTTGAACCATTTCTGCCGATGTTGTTGTTTTTTTCGTCCTTGACGTCGGGCTACGCTACCAGTATCACAGTAACGAGCGATGGTACGAGACACAAAAGATTTATACACTTTTAAATGCTGGAGGGCTCTAACGATAGCCAAATGCAAAGCAATCACACTATCACGTTTGAATTCCATCACAAATAACTTTTTTTTTCCTGAAAAATTTCCACCAAAATGCTTGTAAACAGAATACTTGTAAACAATATAATGAGCTGTCACTGGAATAAATCTGACAGCTGTGGAACGAGCGGTTTAGAAATGACAGCCGTCTGAAGTTGGTTGCAGTTTTTTCATCTCACCTTGTATATCCGGAGAAATTTGCGAAATGGGCGAATCTGCTTTTGTAAACAAACATTTGAATCGACGTTTTTTAGCCAATTAAAGCTCAATTTGAAAAATTAAGACCACAGTTGACTAGCAGAAGCTTTCTTTCACCCGATTGTGTGCTTAGTTTAAGAAATTGAGCTTTTATTCGTGAGAAATCGTCGATTTAAACGTTTGTTTACAAAAGCAGATTTGTCCATTTCGCAAAGTTCTGGGGATATATATATATATATATATATATATATATATATATATATATATATATATATATATATATATATATATATATATATATATATATATATATATATATATATATATATATATATATATATATATATATATATATATATATATATATATATATATATATATATATATATATATATATATATATATATATATATATATATAAATTGTTGTCATACCCCAACATAACAACGTAGCTTGACATAACTTAGCTTTTAGCTTGACGTTACCTTTTTTTTATTTTATTTTTCCGAGTCTTACAAGTTTTTGAGATAAGTTGTGTTCTTAAAGTAAACGAAAATAAAAACGCAAAAATGGAAATAAAAAAATTGAAAATTTTAGAAATCGAAAAATTCTATATTTAACGATAAGTGAGAGAAAATGAATAAAAAAAAAAAATAAATAGATCTAAAATTAATTCTGAATATGTATCAGGAAGCCTGAAACACCCTGTTATTTGAATATTATTGCTTTTGAAGTGATTTTATAATAACTTGATTGCAAAATGCATTTGTTTGTTGTGCTTCGATAAACGAAACAAAAATATTTATGTTACATAGAAGTATGGCTGTTATACTTCAAATTGTTCTTTTTTTTTAAAAAAAAAAAAACTTTTTTTCTCTCCTAAGAATGATTAGTTTGATCTAGTAAAAACAGAAATCTCAATTTTGAAATTTAAACATTATAGCAACAGGATACATGATACAATTTAAGCAACAATCCATGTGCAACTAGCGATTTGAAATTGGTTAAGTAAGTTTAAGTTTACAGTTTGAGTAAGTAACCCCTCAAAACACGCAAAAATAGTATCTATTGAATTTTCATTACTTACCTCTAAATAGATGCTATTCGGGTAGATTGATGATTTTCTGCTAAGTGGATAGATGAGTCTATAAATACCGATCCCTTGATATTTTTTTAACGCGTCTTACATTATATTAGAAATTTTTGAATGAACTTTTACGACATTAAATATAAATTTCATATTTCTCTAAACACCCCGACACTAACTTCACACTAGTTATTCGTTTCCTTTCATAAACATTGTCGCTGACACAACTGCTCTCGTCATGAAAATGCCATCGCTTCATTTATCAACATCCCATTGAGGCAGTGTACATGCAATAGTTGTTATTATACAAAAACAGCACCTTTCCGATTCTGTAAATAGGTAGGTACATTGAGCAGGACGACGGAGCGAAAACACCAAACGAAACAAACCAACACACATTGCACTAAAATGTAAACCTTAGCCGTGACCGCACGTACACTTCTGCAGCTGAACTCGTCGCCAGTATCGCAGACGAGGCAAGCAAGGAACGAAGATAAACACAACCATTTAAATGTACAACCGTACTAATTATACTGGTCCTCATGCTACCTCGATGCTTGTCCTAATGCTTCATTTTCCACTTCAAACTTCTAGTAAATTTCACTAATTACATCTAGTTTGTGCGTTTGTGACTATTTTGCAGTGTTTTTTGATGACGGAAATCTACACTAATGGGCCAATTTTACTATTAATAACGGGCGACAGAAAAAGGGTGTGTTGACGAAACACATCCTCAAAGCAGACACAAAGTACAGCACGAAGAGAGTGAAGCTTGGATTGGACTGTTGAGGAGGGTATATAGAAGGTCCGTTTATAGATAGGTCTGTCTCGTGAGTATTGTACGGTTTACGAAGAGAACGAATCCTATCAGAAAACGAACCAAAAGTTGCTCTCACTAATGCAACTGCACACGGTTTGAAAACATTGCGAGCCTGGTATGGGTGACGCTCGTTTGAAAACCATGGCAACGTTAATGTTACTCGAATGAAGCGATGCTGAGGCATCGAAGCGCGTGTTCAGTTGCAGTGTGTTAGTTTTGTTGCCATTCAACTGATGGATAACATGTTTTAAGTTCGATTTAAGCTGACATATTTTTGCAATAATCACATTTCAGCCACTAGATGATATGGGGGTAACTAATGAGACTCACATTTTAAATCGCCAGGTTCTTGGGTTTCGATCAGCTTGAATCATTGTGGTTCTCAATCACCAACACTGATACATGTTCATTGGTGGGCATACCTTATGATTACACTTGATGGTGCGACCATAAACACCGTAACAATTGGAATTTATCGGGGTTTTCAATAATTGTTAGGTCATAATTTCCGTCAATATAAAATTATGAATGATACGGCAATATTCAAGAGATAACATCTGTGACGTAATTTGCGGATGACTATAGTTAAATAATTCAAACATAGATGTCAGCCATTATACATTACTCAGCAGTTAGCGGGTTCAAATTGGTGCATAACTAGGCTGAAACTGCTCTACTCTGTACGTCACATATGTCAACACGATGTACGGCTGTCCAATTCTACTCAGAGAATGTGTTATGTACTTAGCTGTGTGCAAATTCTTTTTAAAATGTTGGTTAGTAAGCGGTGAGTAACTTATGCTTTTGAGATAGCTGAATGGATTGATTAGAAAAAACTTATTTTATGATTTAGATTGAACAGACGAATAAATAACATGATCAGAATTACAGACATTGCGGGAAATTTCATAGTCACATTCACCATGGTTAAGTTGATAATCTTATTTTTTGCATAATGTATCACACCCATGGTATTTTTTACTATAACCCAAAAAATTCGGCGAACATGGTTAAGAGAAGAATTATGAAACAGTTTTTAAATTCAGAATTAAAACACGAGAATAACAATAATATTAACTAGAGCATGAGAAGAAAGATTAGTAATTTCCATTTTATTCCAACTACCTTTATTGCTTATCTTGACAGATACATGTGCAGATGTCTTCAGTGTCGTGTACTAATACCCGACTCATTTTCTAGTAGCAGGTATTCCACTAAAAAGCTCACTCTCACCAGGATTCAATAATACTTAGAAAATTCAGGAAATCCCGTATATTCTTCCGAGCAATTTGCTGAGTTTCTCACGCCTGAATACATTGTAAAGGACCATAATGGGTCCTTACAACATGGGCGGTATGTTTTGGATCATTGTCCTGCTGGAAATAGAAATCTTTGCCAAAGTTGAGTTTTACAGCGCAGTTTTTCACATTTTCATTCAAATTCTTCATGTAAAGTTTTTTTTGGTCTATAATCACATCTTTAAATACCAGGTTACCAACTCCAGACGAAGCCATAGAACCCCACACCATTGTACTACCACCACCGTATTTAACAGTAGGTTTGATGTTTTTCAACTCCAGTTCTGTAATTGATTTGCGCTGCACCAAACTACGACCGTTAGAAACGAAAATGTTGTACAGTCGGGTACCGATCTTTTCGGATTCGTTCTTTACGGTCTCAATTTCTACGGTTCCGTTCTTTTCGGGCAAACCGTAAAGATCGATACCCGCAGCTTATGGGATTTTTACTAACTGGGGGAAATGAGGTCTACCTCAGTTGTTTCAAGTGATAAACATCTACAGTCTTGAGCAGAATTGTTGTACGGGGTTGGACTAACAAATTTGTGTCATTGGATTTCGGTTTAATTTGGAATTCCAACGCTAGAGGCGCTTTACTTTCGAGTTACTAAATATGAGTGCTGTGACGCGTTGGGATAAGGGGTAATTGGCTTCATCCTAGGATATCTCGAGAGTCTCACCAGTTAGGACATATCAGTCTTCAGTAAACTTTTCCTAGTGGTCAAGTCCTCCCTTGAAGTGGTCACACAAGTTTGAAATTCGGTCACTACACGGCGCTAGTGTGCATATAATCTTCCAGCTTGTGATTGCTATGTCTCGAGAGTGATTGCTATATCTCGAGAGGACGATGTGTTCTTCAGCAAACTTGTGCTAGTGGCCAAGTCCTTCCAGATGGTAGTACCATGTGTTTGAAACTCACTCACTGTGTGGCGAAAAAACGCTGTAGAAAATTACTTAGTGGACCGATCCTTTTCCAACTTTCAGACAATAAAATATAACCCATTTGTAAGCTTTTGAAATATTTATTTCACTCATCTTCAATACCATAACGTAGCTTCTTCTGTACGGAAACCCACTTTTTCTTCATGTCTTCCTCAGATTTGGCTTGCTTGGGATGCTTCCGTAGTGCTTGCTTCATAATGGGCCAGTATTTTTCGATGGGCCTTAGTTCCAGTGCGTTGAGGGGTTCATGTCCTTGGGCACGAAAGGGACCCCGTTGGCTTCGTACCACTCCAGGACAATATTTGAATAGTGGCACGAAGCTAGATCCGGCCAGAAGATCATAGGGCTCTTGTGTTGATTCAACAGAGGAAGCCAGCGCTTCTGTAGACACTCCTTGAGGAAGATTTCCCCGTTTACAGTCCCGGTAGTCACGAACGGCGCACTCCGTTTGCCACATGAGCAGATCGCTTGCCAAATCATGTATTTCTTGGCAAACTTTGAAAGTTTCTACTTCCTTACTTCCTCCGGAATATCAAACTTGTGCTGGTCGGTGAAGAACAGTAGCCCCGGAAGCTGCCGGAAGTCAACCTTGACGTAAGTCTCATTATCCATGATGAGACAATGAGGCTTCTTCCGGGCCCGTGACGATTCTTCACGAGCCTTCTGCACTTTTTACGTATGCAGTCCCTCTCGGTCCTTGGCTTTCTGAACGAAAGACTTTGCATTGGGATTCCTCTTAAATGCTTTCGCGACACCCTTGTGATCCTGATCACTACTAGAACATCCATTCTAATCGCATTTCTCCTTTCATTCGATGCTCAGAGTTTCGAAGTAACGTTTGATCACACGACTCACCGTTGATTGCCCGTTTCCGAGTTGTTTTCCGATGTCCCGATGAGAGAGTTGAGGATTTTCCAGGTGCTTGCGAAAAATCAGTTCACGACGTTGCTTTTCGGGTGACGCCATTTCCAATTTTCGAAAAACTGACAACGAACAAACACTTTTAACTACTTCTGTCCAAATTTTAAAGAGAAAATACCCAATGGGTAATTTTGTACAGCGTTTTTTCCGTGATGCAATTTGATGTGGGACACCCTTTATTTCCGTTTTTTCGTGAGGTCAACCGCTTAACCGAAATTATTTTAGACTTGACGATGTCTGTTGGTTTCGGTTTGTCGATTTGCTCCGTTGGCTTCTTTTCGGATGAGGAACAGTTGTCTTCCTTGTGACCGTTCTGTTTGCACTTCATGCAAGAGTGTATCTGATAGGGACAATCCATGGAGTAGTGAAGATCCCCGCAGAACCAGCAAGGTGATTTCGGTAACTTCTTCTTCTTCCTATTCGAAGCACGATGACAAGAGATTGCGTTGACATTAGATTTGTCCATACAACCTTTCTCGATCATCTGCGTGTGTTGCTTGAGGTTGATGATGCGGTTGCACTTTTCAACAAGCTTCTTAAGCTTGAGTTTGGCACCGTCAGCACCCAAGTAACAATTTTAGTTTTATTCTAGCCGTATAGCACTCCTCCCGGCTTTCTTGATAAAACTACATTCAAAACTGTTTTGTCTACCAACACCTCCTCTATGCTTCTTTAAAGCCGAAATTTGTACAAAATGGCCCACTCTATAGACGGTTGTGAAAACAAGTTAATGAAACCTTTATAAGAACATAAAGATTTTGAAAATGTTCTAGTGAAAGATGTTATGACCACTTGAGAACCTTCATAAAACCTATTGGCTGCCATTAAAACCAGAATGTGGCCAAATGGCCACAGCTGTCAAACTTCACTGAGAAATCGAGGTTGGTTTTTGTTGTTCTGCTTTGTTCGATTCTCTGCTCTTCTGATTAATTTAGTAGTAAAAAAAGGTCTAGTGTTGCAGAAAATTTTGTTTGATAGCAAAATATCCAAAACAAATTGTGTTTTCTACAGCGCATTATGCTCCAAATTATATGCGCATTTATTTTTATGGTGAATATTGGCACGATAAGAGCCGAAAATTAATGCGCCACGGAAATTATGCGAATTTACAACAACATAAATCAAATTTAAACAAATATATTCGATAAATTAATCATGAATTTCCTGAAAAGTGCTTGGAATTAGATGAGATTATCTAAGAGAATGTCGAAATTAGTCCTTGATCTACAGTTTATTTGCATACCATTGAAAATTTGATGCATATATTTTTCCACATTTCAATTATTTCTTACATTTCAATATGGCGATTGAAAACAAATCACAGTTTTGCCATAAAGCCGATTTTTCTTCGCAATGACTATTATAAAACTATTTGGTCTTATGGTGACTTCCTTCAATGCCAATTTGCCGTTCGATGCATTTACTGGAGGCAAGATGGTTTTAAACTGCTTTTTCAACTGACCATAATAAGATAATAACAAAGAGTCCTAAAACGGCATTTCAATGCAGCATTTTACGAGTTCATAAAGTCGAAATAAAACCTTTGATAGGAGTAAAAAGAATTTGAGAAACAAGGTTTTAAGATCGTTGTAAACAAGCTGTGTAGGTTCTCATAAAGCTGACTAAACTATGAAACCTATTGGCATCTCTTGGTGCCATAATAAAACCAAATTGATTTCATGTGGCTTTCATAAAACTTTAATGAAACTTAATAAAGCAGGATGGTGTTAGCAATGTTACTTGGGCCCCCCGATTTTGTTTTTTTTTAACCCCCCCCGCGCCGGGTGCCCAGATCGTGGGGGGGGTGGAGAGAGCACATAAAAAATTATTTTTTTTTTTTGTTTGGGGGGTTGTTTTTTTTGTGGGGGCGCCCGTGTGTGTTTTTTGTGTGTTGGTGTGGGGGATGTTTTTTTTTGTAAACGGGGGGGGGGGGTGGGGGGTGGGGTTTTGGTGTCGGGGCGGCGTTTTTTTTTTTTTGTGGGGGTGTCTACATTTTCAATATCGTGTGTGTTTCGCGGCACCCCAGTGTTTATGTACCGTTCGTGGTTTTGTGTTCCAATCTTCCGCAGAAGTAGCCTGACCTTTGCCTTGTCGTACAGATGTTCTCCTTGAACACGTTCCTGCACCGTGCGTACCGGTGGAGAGTGACTTTATGATCTTCGTGCTTCCAACTGGATTGGCACTTTCATACTGGAGAGCTGCAATCTGCTGCTGCTGGTTCATGACTAGATCAGTCAACCGGAGAATCGCTTGCTTTAAATCTTCATCAGTTATGTTTGACTTCGTGCGGGAATGAGAGTTTCAGTACATAAAGGGACTAAAACAATCTTGACGGTACTTCCGGGAACAGCAGGGACATTTCCTCGTCGCCAAATATGTTAGGTTCTCGAAGAGAAAGAAAACACAGCTTTTTAACAGCTTTCAAGTTGTCTCTTTGGTGGTTGGAAGTAAACTCATGTAAATTTTCCAAGTTGTTGATTTCTACCATGGCTACAACTGATGGTCTACCAAATCGTCTCTCCTGCATAAGCCGATGGTACAGAAACGTCGATTAGTTTTCATACATCTTCTTTTAGCGTTTTCTGGATGCAGTCAAACTCACTGATGCACTTATGAACTAACATATAAACAGACGAATTCTCTGCCTAAACGGAACATCAACAAAATAAGTCGTTACAAAACTTAAAACCGCTTTCACTTTTCAAAACTCAAATCCGCGAAAAGCCAAAAAACTTGACGGCTCTTTAAAATACAAACTGACCGCGAGCAGCGCCTACTCCATACCTCTTTGCTGCATGCCTGACAAAAAAAAAAGTTGGATGACATCTAAACCAATTATTTTTCGTATCGTTTCATGTGTTGGCTGCGTTTGTATTAAATTTGATTAGAAACAAAGGTTGCAAGTTGCACAAAGGTTTGAAAGTACTATTAGATTAAAGTTATCATTCAAAATTTCAGCATAACCCGTCAACTTTGTCCAGAGTTAAAGCCTGTCCACGTTAAATTTCGGACACTAAAATAATGGCAGCAGAAAACATTTACACATAATTCAACAAAACCAATTGTTTATTTCACAATAATAGAGTTATATCAACATTAGAAACAGTTGATTAAGATGTTAATCCTTCTTTCTGTAAAATTCTCGAACTTTCAGTGGTCCACCTGCCATCAGTTTCCGTATGGTATCCTCAGATACGACCGCCGTGATGATTCTCCATCTTCTCTTGAAATCACCGGTACCATTTGCTTGCTTCTTAGTTTCGAGGAATTTCCGCTAAACTAGAGCCCAGTACTTCTCTATTGGGCGAAGCTCTGGACAGTTTGGTACATTGGCTGTTTTTGGCACGTATTTGACCTCTTGTACCGTATACCATTCCAGGACGGATTTCCCATAGAGACAAGAGGCCGAATCAAGCCAAAACAGAGCTGGAGAGTCGTGGCTTCCGATAAACGGTAGCAACCGCTTTTGCAGACATTCTTTCTCGTACACATCCTTATTGATAGTGCCGGTAGAGACGAAACTTTTAGATTTTCGACCACAACTACATAACGACTGTTCCAGAAAGTATAAGCACACCTTATTTTAACGGTCACTTTGAATATAATGAAATATTTCAACATGTTTTGGCTGCTTCCCTTTGTTTGCACATTTCTGAATGACATAGCATCAAAAAAGTGCTCAGTTTTGTGCTACCTATCAAAATGCGCGGTCTTACTCCGGAACAACGAAAAAGTATCGTGCACAAATGGTGCACTGTGAGCGGGCTCTCCTTGAGAAAATTGGCCAAGGAAGATGGTGTAAGCGTTGGAGCGGTACGATCTGCGATTCGAAAATATAGAGAACAGTGTACGTTTGAAGATGCGCCGAAGAGTGGTCGGAAATCCGGTCCTGTTAGTCCGGATATCGATAAAAAGATCAGGGATGCCTACAAGCGAAAACCAGCGACTTCCGTTCGGGATGTTGCGAAAAAACTAGGGACCTCGTCGAGTCATCCGTGGCAAAGAAAGACTTGAGCTAAAAACATACCGGAAGCAGAAAAAAGCCCAAAAGGAACCCAAAACAGGCCGCGTCCGTGAAACCACGGGCCCGCAAACTCTACGATTCGTTATTGTGTAGAAATTCTGGGTGTATAATAATGGACGATGAAACGTATGTGAAACTAGATTACAAAACGCTTCCCGGACCACAATTCTATACTGTAAGCGAAGACAAAGTTATGGTTTGGCAGGCAATATGCGAGTGTGGTAAAACATCTAGTCCGTACATCACAACGGAGACGATGAACACTCAGAAATACGTTAAGGAATGTCTCCAGAAGCGATTATTGCCGATGATCAGGCAGCACGAAGGTCAAGTAGTGTTTTGGCCTGATTTGGCGTCATGTCATTACGCAAAGGACACTTTAGAATGGTACAAAAGTCAAAATGTATGTTTCGTGCCGAAAGACATGAATCCGCCGAACTGCCCGGAGGCACGGCTAGTCGAGACTTTTTGGGCTTTAACCAAAGCTTTGAAAATTCATAAAACCAACGGACGACATCCAAAAATTTAAAAAAGATTGGCCAAACGTGGTCAAAATGGTGGGAAGTACCACTGTGCAGAAGCTAATGGGTCATATTCGAGGAAAAGTTAGGAGTCTTGGCTATGATTAAATATTTTGATTAAACGAGAGTAAAATATCATATAAAACACAAGTTAGGAGTTGTGCCACGAAATAAAGTGAAGAGTTTCAGCTGTCACATAGGAGAAACGTTTCAGCGATCCGTGAAATAATTCAAAATCTACACTGAAAGAAAAGTATCCGAAATTTAACATCGACAGACTTCACTGCAGTTTTTGTGATTTAATTATTTGTGACCATAAGATTTTTAAGCGTTATTTTTCCAGAAAACGATCAATTAAAATTAGGAGATTTTGCCAATAAACTTTTCTGTAATCTGACTTGGCAGTTGCATTCGAATAACTTTCTCACTTGTTGAATAACATATACTTATTTCCACCGAGCGCACGGTCACTCCTTACAAAGGCAAAGGCATTTTATTTTGCTATTTATTGAAAGGACACCTCCATGAGATTCGAGACAGAGACAACAACAACAACAACAGTAAAGCAGTATCACTAAAAAAATGGCACAAGGTTGAATCGGAGTGAGGTTGTCATTTGGTGGTGGATGACGTAATGAAAATATTGATTGTTTATTTAATTATTGCGATCAATTTCGAATGTTGTGACGAGTTGCTGTAATGAGGGCATGTGATACATTTTTGTTTGATATAAGATAGTTTTTTTTTGTTTCATTTTTTCAATGTATTGTCTTTCTTTACAATCGAAAAATCACTCTCAGGATGGCAAATTCTTTCCCGTTCGATGGAAGGAACATTCGAGAATGATTCTCTTGGGCGAGTTACTTACAAAACAACAGTCTAATAAATAGGACATTTCATGAGGAAGGGATTTCTAAGGGATGGGCGAAAACTGTTACAAAGGGGAATTTGGGGGATTGGTGGTTAGTGACTCAGTGATCAACGAATTACCAGCCATAATGGGCATGAGTTCCATCGTAGCTGACATGGGCAACCTCAACAGCTGGAGAGTAGGTCAGGGTCTTGGTGGAGTGGGCAGACACAACTGGGGCAGCATGAGCATAGGTCTGGACAGCTGGGGCAGCATGAGCATAGGTCTGGTAAGCTGGAGCAGCGTAGCTGACCTGCTTGGCGACGGCAACTGGGGCAGCATGGGCATAGGTCTGGTAAGCTGGGGCAGCATAGCTGACTTGCTTAGTGACGGCAACTGGAGCAGCTTGGGCATATGTGGCCACAGCTGGGGCAGCATGGGCATAGGTCTGGTAAGCTGGGGCAGCATAGCTGACTTGCTTAGTGACGGCAACTGGAGCAGCTTGGGCATAGGTGGCCACAGCTGGGGCAGCATGGGCATAGGTCTGGTAAGCTGGGGCAGCATGGGAGTAGGTCTGGTAAGCTGGGGCGGCGTAGCTCACTTGCTTGGCGACAACTGGAGCGTGAGAGTAGGTGTGGACAGCTGGGGCGGCATGGGCATAGGTGGTGTGGACCTCTGGGGCAGCATAGGTAGCATAAGCCAGCTTGGGGGCTTCGTTGGTGATGCGGGTGTCAGACTTGCGGACACTGGAGAAAGCAGTGTCGACGGCCTTGGAGTGGTGAGAGATGGTGCCATCATGGCTGCGGATGGTGCTCTCGTGGGTTGATCCAACAGCTGGAGAAGAGTAAGTGTAGGTCTTGGCAACTGGAGCAGCATAGGTGGCGACTGGAGCAGCATGAGCATAGGTAGTGTGGACAGCTGGAGCAGCATGAGCATAGGTAGTGTGGACAGCTGGGGCAGCATGAGCATAGGTGGCGTGGACAGCCGGGGCAGCATAGGCAACAGCCTTAGCCGGGGCAGCCTGCGACAGGGTGCTGTAGCTCACAGCCGATGCTGGGGAGTAGTGAGCTGGGGCAGCATACGACACTGGGGCTTCCAGATATCCAGCGCTGGCAACGGCCAACGAAGCCAGGAAAACGACGAACTATAAAATCACCAAAAATGTTCAAAATTAGTATCACTCAATTTCCACAACATTATCACTTAATGAGTCCAATATTAATGCACTGAAGAAAAAAAAAACTATTTTCACACCTTGAATGCCATTATGCTGAAACTGGAAATGGGGTATGTATGTTTACACTGAAGTCACTGTGATCAATGATACTGTTTGGTTGGCGTCGTCCAATATTTATATCAAAAGGTTTTTGCGAACCAAAGCCATCAACTCTGCAAAACTCGGCGGTCGAAAACAATTCAACCTCGGTTGGAATCTTTTTTTTTACCCCTGCTCTCAATCGGGTAGGACAACAACGGCGAACAGAACACTCCATCTCCATACCGACATACACGTTCGAGTAGGTGCGACAATTCGCGAAGGAGGAAGCACGATGAAGTCGATGGGAGTAAAAAACCATTTTTAGCGAAAAGCGATCAACATAGTACCAATACCGAGAGCAATCGAGAGCGAGAGGGACTTGCAGAAGCTTGGTGGCCGCAAGAGACAAACCCCCTGTCGTCGTCATAGTCGGGGTAAGGCACTTTCGTTTTCGTTTTAGCGAACCGGCATTTTTTTTTTGGCATGACCAGACCAGCAATGCAGGATTGGCGGTGGAGCGATCGGGGGCTGCAAACGTAAACCCTCTCGAACAATAGCGATTATCACACATCATAGTTTTAGGATGGTAGTGTGAGCGGAACGGGTTGATGCTCTGAACTTGTCTGCTTGTTTGATCAAAGAGTCGTCGTTACAGTCAGAACCAGATTAAATTTCGTTGATACATTAAACCATGACACCGAAGAGTTTGCAAAGTTGATTTTGCGACCGGTCGTAGTTTGGGCTCGCAAATTACGAGAGTCAAAAAGTTGACTGATGTTAGAGTAGGGTGAACCGTTGTTGTTAGATCGATTTTGTTCCGAAAGGAGGTTTGGACTTGGAAATGACACAGATCGCTCGTTGGATGTCATAATTGATCCGATTGTGCTAGTGGCAGGACAGCGTTTGGGTTGCTGCAGTAACAGACAAGCAGAAAAACATGTGTTTAAATCGATTTAGTGGCTTGGAATGCATATCTGGATTTGGCGGTTTCAGATAGACATAGAATGAAGATAGTGATAAAGCATAACCGTCCGTGGGATAGAGCATATTTTTCGTTTTACCAGTTCGATTCGATATCGCATATTAGCGGAGTCATTTAAGTCATTTAATGCCAAATAATTTGAAATTGTGATCGAAATATTCCAAGAGTTTTGAAATTTAATTATAAACTGTGCATTTTGCAGATTGTTCAAAAGGTGAATTGAAAATCAACTGAGCGTCAATGTTACTGAAAATGATTACTAAAAAAATTTAACATCTGTTTTAAAGCAAACAGTTGATTAACTGTTCCAAGCTAATGTCTTTCTTAAGCATTCAAAATTTGTGTCGAAGCTGTAAATCAAGTTTCCAAGTGCTTAACATAATGTTAACACAGTGAACTCTTATTTTCTGTAATGTTTTATGTATAATTGTTTTATATTATTCTCTGTTGTTTTGATGAAAACAGTTTAGTTTATTTAGAGGAGAAATTGCTTACAGGATGAGTCGATAATTATTGCGACACTTCAGATTGATTGGAACTACATTTTTTATTTCAGTAAATGTAGTACTTTCAGCTTACATACGTTGGTTTAATTTTAGGATGAGTTTGAGTAAACTGCTCGACATTTGCGATTGACGTCCTCTATCAGAGCCTGTACAGTCGCTTTCAGTACATTTGTGTGTGTGTGTGTGTGTGTGTGTGTTTACAATCAGTCTCCCACTGACCGGCAGTGCTTTTATGGAATAAACTTGTCTGCATCTCTTCAGTAATTTATATGTGATCACTATGTGCAAACATTTTTAGCCCTGGAGATTGAAGGTGACAGCTCTATTGAAAATCCAACGACCCATTTCAAGAATGCCTGTTCATACACGTACATTCTGAGGTCATCTTCATATACAATAGGCCCCGCATGAAAATCTTCACACATCAAATGGATATGTGAAGAGTTTTCACACTTCCAGAATCAAAAATGGAAATTATTGATCCTGGCGTGTATATAGTTAAGGTATATTTTTGATAATATAAAACGACCTCACCAATGTTCCTTATCTGATGCTGGAAAGATCGTACGGATGCGGGAGCTGGTCACTAAAAACACAAAAAATGGGAAAAAACTGTCCATCTCAAGAAACACGACCATAACACACTATGAGAGGGATTCCATTCACAACGTCCTACGCAAAGCACTCGGAAAAACTATAAATTCACCATTTATTTTAGTTGAATGAGGGAATATTTTTTAATTTTATTTCCGCGAAAACGACGCAGCAAAACCAAAACACGTCATTTTCAAAGCACGGCTTGCTGCGATCTTCAGTCGTTTTCAGTACATTTGTCTCAGTTTTTTCCTCTTTCTCATAATTGCCTTTTCGTCCTTCACCCCTCCAGTAGTGGCATGAAACCAAAACGGGCGAAAACAACGGTTTTTGATCGTGTGGTCTCAAAAACGGCAATAGCTGTTTTAGGGGGCACGCCTTTTTCTAAATCTCACCTTTTATGGTGCCTTTGGCCACGAATGGTTAACTCTGTTTGCCGCAAATGCATATTGTTTGGAAAACTAGGAAAATTTATATTAACACTTCATGACTTTTAAATAAATTCAAAACAAAAAATTGAAACACTTCTTCAAACTACACGGTGTTCAATAAATTCGAATACAAGTTTTCATCATTGCGTAGGTATGCGCCATGTACATATTCTGCATTGGTATTGGTGTCAGCTTTAGCTTCATTCATACGCTACCGAATGTGCGCGGTGTTGACATTCTGTTAGTTGTTGTTTGTGTGTTACGCGCGATGAAAGAGTATCGGGACTTCGTAATTAAGCGTTTTTTGAACGGTGAGCGACCCGGCGATATATTCCGGCTGCTGAAATCGCATGGGGTCAAGCGGAACTTTGTCTACACGACCATCAGGCGATACCGGGAGACGTCCTCGACCAATGACCGTGCGAGATCCGGTCGGCCGCGTTCAGCGAGGACGCCACGGGTCATCAAGATCGTGAGGGAGCGAATTCGGCGCAAAAAGAACCGCTCAATCCGGAAAACGGCTGCAGATCTCAACGTTTCCATTGGAACCGCTCACACCATACTCACCAAGGACCTTGGTTTCAGGCCTTACAAAAAACGTAAGGTCCATGGCGTTTCGGAGGCTACCAGCAAAAAGCGGTTGGATCGAGCTAAGAGGATCCTCTCTCGGCACGCTGGTCAGGAGTTTGTTTTTTCGGACGAGAAACTGTTCGTGCTGCAGCAGCCGCACAATGTGCAAAATGACCGGGTGTGGGCGCCATCGAGGGACAGCATTCCTGAATCCAATATAAACATCCCTCGGTTCCAAAGTGCCGCGTCGGTGATGGTTTGGGGGGCAGTATGCAAACGTGGTAAGCTACCCTTGGTGTTTATTGAAAAAAACGTCAAAATCAACGCGGCGTACTACAAAACTGAGGTTTTGGAAAAGGTTGTTGCCCCCAGTCTCCGAAGCCTCTACGGCGATGAGCACTACGTGTTCCAGCAGGACGGTGCACCAGCCCATACGGCAAATGTGGTTCAAGCCTGGTGTCGGGACAATTTAACCGACTTTCTGGACAAAACTTTGTGGCCTCCCAGCTCCCCGGACTTGAATCCTCTCGACTTTTTTGTTTGGTCCTATATGATGGCGAAGCTGAACGAATACAAGGTCAGCACTTTGGATCATTTCAAGACGGTAATTCTCAAAATCTGGGACGAAATGCCCATGCAGTCCGTGCGTGCCGCCTGCGACGCGTTCGAGAAACGTTTGAAGCTCGTTAAGGAGTACAAAGGGGGGGTCATTCCAAGAGAAATGTTGTAAACGTTCCTTGTAAACATAGCTTTCAATAACATAAATCCAAAAAATAAAAAAACATGTTTTCATTTTTTTAACAAATTTTGAAAGTGTATCCGAACTTATTGAACACCGTGTATCATTAGTAAATGCGAGTAAATTGCTTACAATTCCACTAGCTTATCCTTTGATAGATACGTGTATTTCGTTTCTGACGTACAGACTCCTTCATTGTCGAGTGCTCGACTTTGCACACGACACTGAAGAAGTCTATAAATCGCAGACGAAATAGGTCTATCTGTCAAAGTATAAGCTTTTTCTAGTGGAATTTAAAGGAATTTGCTTGCGTTTATTAGTGATACTTTGAAAAAGTGATTCAGTTTTCATTTTTTTTAAAGGAATCAAAGGGAAGAATTAATTTAAATTTTCCTAGGTTTTCAATAACAATCGTTCTACTAATATGCTTGTAAAAGTGTTTAAAAAACTGAAAGTCCATATCGTTTGACAAATCAGGTTTGACAGCTTCTTCCGTTTAAAATCATCACAGAAAAATTATCCTTACTTGTGAAATATTCCTATTCCGGCAACTCCTTAAAATCTGCTTTGATGTAGGTCTCACCATCAATGACGCAGAACCGGTAGCTTTATGAAGAGTTTTCGGGGCAGGCATTTGGAAGCAGTCTGCTGGCGCTCGTTCTGACTTTGAAAGTTTTATACCTTGCACGTTTTTTGGCCCTCTGGACGAAACTTTGCGGATCATCAATTTTCCAAACGTTTGGATATCGCTTGAAATGCGTAACCAGCGGTCTCTCGGTTGATTTGCGTATTGTCACGGTTTTCGTCCAGCTCCTGGATTGCGATCCACTGTCATCCATTTCTGGAACCTTTGAAAGACCCTTGAGGAAGTCGAATGATGTATATTCATCAGTTTTCTCAAAGCGTGATGCAACAACCCAGAATGTTGCATGTGGGTGAAATTTATCTTCTTTCTTCTCGACCGTATACTCGCTGATATCTGCACAACTGAACGGATGTGAACAAAACGTTCTAAAACTGGGCAAAATTTTGGTTAATTTCGGTAAAGTGTAAAAAAGTTGCGCAACTTTGAAAGTGTCGCAATAATTATTCACTCATCCTTTACTTGAAATGGTATACGAACTGTCGATGACCATGTACACTACAATTGCAAGAAGGTCATTAATATGATTGACCATCCACCGATAAAACACTGATAACTGCATGCACAATTGTTTGAGTCTTGACACATAAGCTTTTGTTTCGCATGAAGCCCGTGAGATGTCGTTGGTGAGTTCCGTGCCGATATAATTTAAAGCAATTATTATAAGCGTTACTTCTGTTTGTCTCTGGTGTGATACTAACTTTGATGAAAGCTGAATAATCAGCTGCACTGCTACGAGTAATCTGTCAGATGTTCTCTTCAATCCGGTCTCTATTAGAGGTTCTATTTCCCGACCAATTATCTTGTCCCGGGATTCGGGATAAATTTTGTTGCTTGTCCCGGGAAATCCCGGGATTCCGGGAAATTTTTCAATGTGCTTAAATACGACTTCAAGAAGCAAATGTTATTAATGCTTTCATCGGACAGTGAGGTTCCCGTTTTAGAACAGATATTTTCGGAGTTCGAAAAGATGCGCTCGCTATTGGTTGACATCGGTTTGATTGATTTTAAGCCCCCGAAAATGATTTCAATATTCGGGCTCAACTAACCATGTAGCTCAAAAAGTGACCAAATTACCGAAAAATCAACCATTGCCGAGTCAGTCTGGGACGGGTTGGCATATTCCTTTATAGCCGATTCCAGTTCTTCACGCATGCTCGATGGTGTCGATCCTGAATCGTCATGCATACAGGACAATCCAGCATTCAACTCGGCAGCATCATCATCGGTCTGTGTTTGGCAGTCTTGCAACAATCGAACTCCCAGTTCCTTGATGAACTTAATCATTTGCGTTTTCGATGAGCTTTCCAGTTCTGCTGGCACTGGCGTTGACAACGGAAGACCTTGAAGGAACTTCAGCGCTGTTATTATTTCCTTTTGGCGCCAATCTTTGATTCTTTTCGTGATTGCATCGAAGAGGTCGTTTCCAACTTTGGAGTTACTTTTCTTAAGCTTCGAATACAAGAAACTCAAGCTGCCTTCCGCAGACAGCAATGTAGCATCTCGTCTTCCCAATGCTTTTGAAGCGAGTTTGATTGGCTGAAGAGCTTTCTGAAGGTTTTTTGCAACCTCGAAATCACTGTCCAACATAAGACCTGAAAGGCCTATTTCGGAAAGTGTCTCTTTGATGCAATCAAAACCGCGAATGAAGTGCTCCAGCATCGTTTCAGTCGAGTTTCAACGAGTTTTGACGTCCACACACAGTTGATGTGGTTTATGTAACATTTTCGTGATTGTTTCTTGAAGCAGTGCAGTCTTAACAGACGATTTTCGAAAAAAAAATCAAGACTCTTTGAATACGTTTCAGAGACTCTCCAAATCGCGTGGTGTACAAGTCTATAATTCAAATAAATAAGCCGTTTTCTTTAATATGAACATAAACATTCCAATATATTTACCCGGTGAACCAACTTCATCATCGTAGTTATCACTATCCGAATCGTCGCTATCTGAATCCTCATTTTCAATCGGTACCGGTGGCTGATCCTTGTATAGGACATCGCAAACCCCCAAGTGAATTGCATGGTTGTAACACTGCTGATGAAGGTAATCCGACAATCTTCCAAACTTCTTCATCATTCGAGCTCCGTCAGTTGTTGATGCTACAATGTTTCCATCCTTAATACCGATATTCCGGACCATATCCTTGACCATTTCCAAAACCTTTTCAGCAGATAGTGATCCACGAATTTTGCCGAGACCCAGGTTGTAGAATGATCCGTCAGCGAAATGGGCATTCACGTTTAAGTAGCGCTTGTTGCTTAGACTTGTCCACTCGTCCAAAGTTAGACTAACCAGTTCACCGCTATCGATACGCTTCACTATTTCATCCCGCGTTTGCTGCTACGCGTATCCATAGTATTCGGCGACCAGCTTCATGACGGATGTATTAGACGTTGTCAGAGAATATCCACGATCTGCGATCGATTGTCTGATGAACTTGCTGTTGGTGATTGCATTGATCGAAAATCCGTCCTCTGCTGCCAGCCGAGCTACAATTTCCGCCAGTGACTGACGTTTAACGAACTTGAGCATCGATACTTGTTTCACTGGGACATTCGGTGTGGATGATTTAACTTTCGCAGCAGACTCACTAGGATTTGTGGGGGGTTTGGAATCCATGTCGTGTTTGTTCTTCATGTGCCGGAGCAAGCCACTGGTCGAAGAGCCCTTGCACGACATTTTTTCTTTGTCATCCGCAATTCTATCGAAGTGTTTCTAAATTTCAGCCATGCCTTTAAAATAATTGGATGTAAGGCTACATTAGCACAAATTTTGTATTACTACTTACTTTGATGTAACGGCAATCCAAAATTATTCAATGAACACTGAAGCAGTAATCAGTGAATGAAAACAATGTTTTGAATGGAAATGACAGCTTGCGTCGTATTGGCGCACGCGCTCGTGTGTGTGTGTTAAATGTGTAGGCAAAAATGCGAATGCCTACTGAACCAACACAAAAGGAATGATGCATTTTCATGAATAATGTATAACATCGATGTAGGTACAGTAAATATGTATGTTGGCGTTGTATGGGTTATATTGAATGCGCGTAAACGGTACACTGAAATTTATTGGGAAGTATCAAAGCGAAAAAATATGTAAGAAATGCTTGTCCCGGGAATCCCGGGATTTTCGGGACGGTGAAAAATCTTATCCCGGGATTCGGGAAATCCCGAATTTTTCCAGATCCCGGGATTTTTTGTCCCGGGATATCCCGGGTTGGAACCTCTAGTCTCTGTCCAATTGGTGGGCGGAAACACGCAACCGATTGATTTTGCGATTGTGTTGCAATCAATACCGGTAGTTTTCAAGCTCTTTATCATCCGGGTCATTCCATCCAAAGCGATCGATAAAAAAATGCAAACTTGGATTTGGCCTTCTCGGATTTGTACCATACTTCGAGGATTTACCATCAAGTCTCGAGTACTTTTTCTAAAAGACGTATCTGATTTTGTAAACAAAGCGGGGAAGTAAGGTTCAAACGTAGATTTCTCAAAACTCTCAGCACTCTCACGAAAGTAGCATCACCGTCATGTGAGGGATATGTTATTCCTTGTGTTGATGGCACTGGTTTGCATGAAAGTGGTAAGGGTTCAAGAATTTAAGGTTCGAATCTTACTTCCCCTCTTTGTTTAAAAAATCAGATACGTCTGTTTGAAAAAGTACTCAAGAAGTGTTGATTTAAAAGAATCCCAGTTGTTGTGTTAATTGAACCACTTCTCGTTTCGTTGGATTTCTTTCTTTCTATTGCTTATATCTTCGTAAGTAAATTGTCTAAAAACAATCTGTTGGTTGGGTTTTGAAGAAAATGATTCTTCAAATCCAGAAAAAAACACTCATTTTGAACGGCAGTGTTGCCAGGTACGCTTTTTAAGCACAATGCATTTTTCATTAAATGAGTGTGATTTGACCAAAATATGACTGGACCATCATGCTGCTTGATCATCGGCAATAAACGATTCTGGAGGCATTCCTTGATGTATTTCTGGGTGTTAATTTTCTCCGATGTTACGTACGGGCCAGATATTTTGCCGCACTCGCATATTGCCTGCCACACCATCACCTTCTCACCAAATTTTTCGGTGAAAATGGCCTTCTCCGTTTCGAGGATATCTCTGTCCTTGCATACAGTGAAGTGTTGTGGTCCGGTAAGTGTTTTATAATCCAATATCACATACGTTTCATTGTCCATGATTATACACCCAGAATTTCTACACAAAATTGTATCATTTAGTTTTCGAGTTCTCGGTTTCACAGACTCGACCTGATTTGAGCTCCTTTTGGGTTTCTTCTGCTTTCTGTAGAAGATTCTAGATTTCATTCAATTACAAATGACCGTTAGCTTTAGGTGTGCTCATAATTTCTGGAACAGTCTATAGGTACAGCCAGTGGTGGTAAATGTACTGAATTTTATTATTATTTCCAACACAATTTACTTTTTTCATTATGATCAAATTGAACACACGCAAAAGTGAACCGTCATGGGAGAAAATATCATAACATTCTTGCATTGTTTTCTACAGGCTAGGAAACCCTTCAGCTGCCACCGATGGTTTGAAAAAAGCTACGACATAGATTTTTGTCACTCAGAATTACGGTTATTGCTGCATACATTTGATGCTTATTTTAAGGAATCAAATTATAAGGATATAAACTAACAACTCATAACCAAACGTTACTGTTTTAATCAAGCTATCATATATAGACATTTGCAATTTCTAAACTGTTTGAAACTGTCGGCAAAAATAGGGCGACATTTGTCTCTTCCTGTTTTCTTTCCTCCGCGTTCGCTTGAACTGTGCCTATGATGGTGTGCAAGCCTCAACATTTCACAACAGGCGACTTTTTTTTCCCGAAAAATGTACATTCACGACCACATGGTACAGTTCAAAACCAGTTAGTATCCATTCTGATAATTTGATTCCATATAATAAACATCACATGTCAGATCGAACTCCTCGATCGCTGTCGGAAAAGACACGGGGAATCCACGCCCTGTTTGTTGTACAGAACATTTTTTTTTTTTAACATGGTCTTTGGGATCATCTAGTTTAAGCAGGTTAAGTGATGCTCCATTTCTCTTGAAAATGTTGGGACATAAGCATTAGCTATAGTCCTAGCTCCATGTACCTTATGGTTATAGCGCACTTACTCGCTCTCTGGAAAGAGAAGAATGTCTGAAAATATAAGAACAGGCGGTGGAAGAGAATTTGTCAGATTTCTTGGGTTGAAGCAACAATTGTGTCACTTTAATGTACAACTTTATTTATCATAATTTATTTCTAGTTTCCGCTACCTGAATCGAAAGTTTCTACAACCGCCAGTTAAGAATGAATTGTGCATGACATAAATTATAAATAAATTAATAAGGCCTTTATCTATTGTGCCGGGCAATTCACTCGTTCTGATAAGCCAACATCATGACCCAACGAATGTCAGAAAAAGGAAAGGCAATAAACATGTCACCTTTCGAATATAATTAGGCAATAAACATGTCACCGTTCGAATATAATTAGAAATGCCAAAAGTCGCATTGAAATACCATTGGTAAAACAAGTAAAGGGTGATACGGTCAAAATTTGGTCAAGGGAAAACGCGTGTAAATCGGTGAAATCGTTTATTTAAAAAATCAAATTAAATTTCTTTTTCAAGTTCAATTAGTATAAAATTCAGGAAAAATATTCAGTTAGGCTTCCGCTTTTCCAAATCCGAATTGCCGGGCCTTACGCTTGACCCCTGCCATCAGATTTTGTATAGCCACCTTGTCCACCTTCTTCGCCGCAGAAAGCCAGTTTGCCTTGAACTGCTGCTCGTCCTTAGCAGTTTTTTTGGTCTTCTTTAGGTTCCGCTTGACAATAGCCCAGTATTTCTCAATTGGGCGGAGCTCTGGCGTGTTGGGAGGGTTCTTGTCCTTGGGAACCGCCTGCACGTTGTTGGCGGCGTACCACTCCATGGCCTTTTTACCGTAATGGCAAGATGCCAAATCCGGCCAAAACAGTACGGAACAACCGTGTTTCTTCAGGAAAGGCAGCAGACGTTTATTCAAACACTCTTTCACGTAAATTTCTTGGTTGACAGTCCCGGAAGCTATGAAAATGCTGCTTTTCAAGCCACAGGTACAGATGGCTTGCCAAACCAGCTATTTCTTTGCGAACTTTGACAGTTTCGTGTGCTTGAAAATATCTGCTACCTTTCCCCTTCCTTTTGCCGTATAAAACTCCTGTCCCGGAAGCTGTTTGTAGTCGGCTTTGACGTAGGTTTCGTCGTCCATTACCACGCAGTCAAACTTCGTCAGCATCGTCGTGTACAGCCTCCGAGATCGCGCTTTGGCCGTCGTATTTTGTTTATCATCGCGATTTGGAGTCACTACCTTCTTGTAAGTCGATAGTCCGGCTCGTTTTTTGGCTCGATGCACGGTTGTAGACGATACACCCAGCTTATTTGCGGCATCTCGGAGAGATAGGTTAGGGTTTCGCTTGAAACTACCGGCAACTCTCTTTGTCGTCTCAGCGGCTTCCGGTTTTCGATTTCCCCCCGATCCAGACTTCTTGGCTGTCGACAAACGTTCCCCAAACACTTTAATTTCATTTGTAACGGTTGATTTGGCAACTTTTAGCGATTTTGCCAACTTTGCGTGCGAGTAGCTCGGATTTTCGCGATGCGCGAGCCAAATTTTGATACGCTGCTCTTCTTGCTTGGACGGCATTTTGATAACTGAAGAGTGAATTCCAAAATCAAAATAGGAGCAACATTCTACACACACACACACCTTCAAAATGAGGGGTGTTCAGGTTTTTTAAATGCAAAATTGAAAGAAATACGTCAAGTTGATATTGACCAAATTTTGACCGTATCGCCCTTTATTTTATTGGAAATATTTAAAAATTTATATTCCTACACTAATTATATTTATAGCTGTATTACTACCTAAAATTTCAACTTTATAATTTTTTTTATTGAACAGATTGTTCGGACACTAAATTGTTAGTAAGGCCTACATTATAAATAGTGTTTAAATTGATAAACGTGCAAAAGATATACCGTTTCATGTTGTTACGCTCTACGTTTTTCCCTGTAAACAAAGTTTTATTTTGTAAATAGATTTCTGAATAGAATTTCGTTGAATTGATAATCTTTATTTTATTACGATTAATTATGATAATAATTGAAATATTGGGATTGGGATTAGTATTGGGATGTTTCATGCGACACATTCTTCTGAAGACGCTATGAAGTCCGTCACCATTCGAATGGCTCTTAGATAATACCTCTTCAGTATTCAGATCGCCAATTTGAATAGGAAAAGGTGGTTAGGAACCTTCTTGCTTGTACGGTAACTCTGACTCACCGATATCGCTTTCGAAACGGCTGGTGAATAGAAGTGCGCGAAATACTGTCCATTATCTTGTTAAGCTCAGCTTAGATTACTTGCGTTTATTTTCGTTAAAGGTACTAAAAGGTAACTGAAATAAGAATTAAGTTTTTGCATAAGCTAATCAATTTTATTGAATTTGGAGATAGTACATAAAAAGCGCTTCTACGATTTTCGTCCGGCTGTCGAAAACGTCGGATTGAGGGTAACTGTGTGGCTGTTCGTCCGACGGATCATCAGACTCGGGCGCCACGCAAAGGCCCGCCTTTCGCAGGTAGTAAAACGGAGGTGAGTGAAGTCGCTAGTATTTAAAGCGAATTTCCCGACGGTCGCCAATCATCCGTCGAAGTAGGCCCTTCTCCAACCTCTGTGGACCATTTTTCCGAGAGCCTGGAGTCATAGCGGAAGCATAGTACGTGAAGCCGTGCTACGGTACGTTGGCCCTTTATCTTTGCGGAGCGAATCTCCCGGGACAGCACGACAACCAGTCGACGCTTAACTCTCGAGATCAAACCGGAAGTCTTCCCTACAGCCACCACTCTCTCCGCAACTTTAATACGGCTATATGTACTGCGCTCGAGTAAAAATAGATAGTAATATCTTCCATTCCTAGGCGTAGCCAGGATTTCGAATAGGGGGGGGGGGGGGGGGGGGTGGGTTGTGTTGTCAAGCTTAGTTTTTTTTAGAGACAGAGAGAGAGAGAGAGAGAGAGTAGAGAGAGAGAGAGAGAGAGAGAGAGAGAGAGAGAGAGAGAGAGAGAGAGAGAGAGAAAGAGAGAGAATTACACCGTCTTCAACCAGTTGCTGCACAGACTGAACACTTAACATTATACAACGGACAACACAACGCCCGGTGGACCCATATAGTAGGGACATTATCGAGTTCCGTCGGCTGGAGCGGGAATCGAGCCCTCACTTTGTGACAATCCACCTGAACGACGGGTGGATTAACTTTTCTGCTCTCACCCAAAGTATTTTACAATACCCGTCCGATTTTGGCAACAAGATTAAACTATTCTATACTTGATCTGGGATGAAAAAAAAAATTAAAAACTCTCGATTTTCCCCAAGTTTCGAAATCGAATCTCATTAAATAGGAACCATGCTGAAATCTAACGGGTACTGTAATGTGTCAAAATATTCATTTTACAGTCATGTTGGATTTTTGTATACGACAACCACGGAGTTTGTTAACAGTTTTTACTGAAAATGTACTTTTCCTCGCGACCCGCTCGCCCACACTGAAAATTAAATTTCGTTTTTATTACAAAATCGAATGTAGAACTAACAAATCTATTCGTTGTTTTCTACACCGAAATTGATTTGTACTTTTCAAGAAACTACCTTCGTATTCAATGCCACAATGCTGTTACATAACTGTTAAAAGCACGAAGCATTAGTTGACACAGAAAGAACACTCGTTCATTGTACGAAAACAATACAAAATGCTACGAATATTTTGTTATCAATAAGAATGCATGGTTACATGATTGACTGACAGAACTTCTATATCGACTCAGTATGTAATTGAAAAAAAAAAGCGCAAACCACGAGGAGTTGTTCAGATTTTTTTTTAATATTTCTGAAATGAGGTTCGAACCTGTATTTTTGGGAAGACTTGTTATTGAATCCGTGGTTGATCTCACTAAGCCATGGTGACTCGTTAGAAGTTACTTGATTAATGAGTATGAACTTATAACTCTCGATAGCGCTTTAATTTTTATTTTGGGATAAATCAATGATTCCAGCCCACCCAAGCAGCAAAACCAACATGTATGAGTACGATTGAAGAAAAGCAGTGATAGGTTGGTCTTCACAAAATTCATTTCGTGCATTGTACAAAAAGGTGTAATGACAGCATTTCACCAGATGACAAGCATAAGGAATGTTTCATACAAATTACGAGGAATTTATTCTATGAACAAAATCCATGTTTACGAAACAAGGGAAAGCTAATTCACGAAAATAAATTTTCAGTGCATATACTGACAAAGCAACACCGCAAAAACATCGTTTTTTTACTCACCGTGCTCACACCGTTTCAATAGAATTTTTTTTTAATGGTTGTTCAAATAATAAGTGGTTAGCTTTTAACATACATACATTTTGAGTTTTGGTGGTTTATAGCCTTTGGTTTTTGTCCTCTTAACTTACCTTCAGTTTAATTATTTTCTCTGTTTTATCTAAACAGGAATATCTGGCATAACTTTACAAACCGACGTAAGTTGCGATTGAAAGCAAGCTGTGATTTTTGTGATAAATTGTTGCCACTTGTATTCTTAATACACGAGTAATGTGCAGTAGCTCTCGAATCTTCCGGTCCGCCTCTAGGCATCTTGCTATGAGGTACCAGGTGGTTCTCCACTGCTGGACTGCCTGTCGATCTGTCAAATTTGGAAGACGTCTACATTGAGTTATCTCAAATTATAATAATCCGTCCACTATATCACAATATATTGGGATTGGTTGAGCAGATTGGAGATAATGAAATCATTGGGTATAGGAACCAGTCTCCCCCGGTTGGTGCTAAACGGATGAGCCTGGACATCAATAGAAGCATAAAGTTGCCAGAAGGCACGAAATGCATCTACGCACTCTTATTTTTACCAAATCCCTCAATCGCAAATTTAAATGGATTAGCATAGATTGTTCTTAAGAAGCCTCTACTTGATTGATATAGTTGTAAAAATTGAAAGTTTATGAAAAAGAGTATGCCTCGAGCATCGGCTGTGAAAGGTTGTGTCGATGCTTAAATACGCAGTATTTTGCTATCGGGCATGGCGCGTTTCGTATTGTTTCGGTTGTCTATAATTCAGTTATGCGAGTGATCGAGTGAGCATAGAAAAAAAAACTACAAAAATGCTTCATGGTGAGATGTGGTGGTTCGCCGGGCTGGTGGACCGGTGGTGAGGATCACAATTAATTTTCATCCATAATATTGGTTTGCCATACTCGCCGTGTCACTTGGAGAAAGTAAGCCACTAAACCTTTTTGTGAGTGGCTCCAATACCATCCTTACTATTGGTTTAAATCGGTTCAAATCGGATTTCCAGCATTATAGAGAATCTTTTTGTTTTTCTAATGAAAAACCACCACCACACTTTGTGAGTGGCCCCAATAGCATCCTCACTGTTGGTTTAAATAGGTTCAAATCAGAAATCGGTACTAATATTTAAATATTTCACTAAAAGCCGCGTGAATTCAGCTTATCGTTTTCCAAAAAGAATCCTGCTGCCACCCAATCCTGTTATCCAACATCCCAGTGAAAGTGCAGAGGCGGTCTCGGCTTCCAATAAATACGAGTATCACGTCGACACATTCCTACCCTTTCCTTATTTGACATGCATTCGGGTGAAGCAGGCGCCAGTATTGCCTTAGTTTGGGATGACCAGTTTTTACACATTGAGGATGTATGCTAGTCTCAACCATCATCTGATGGTTCTCTGTGTTATAACAGCTGATCTGGCAGCAACGGAGTAGCAACCTTGGGCGGTCAATCATGCTCATTATCTTGCTCATGCTCATAGAAAGGGATAGAATCTTTGAATAGGATAAGACCACTGCAACTTCTCGCACTGATTAGCATGCTGTCTTGTTTTCTCACACGCTTATCAAATTACTGGTCAGAAAATTGGATACGATTCGACTCGTTTCACCTGGATTATATCGTAGCATGTGCTCCATTAATATCTCTTGGATACAGAAACCATATTTCAAAATACTGAATCAAACTGTAAGATATGATTAACATATATCCTCAATAATACGAAACTAAAGTACCGTAAAACGGGATATTATTGATCAGTGGGGTAACATTGGTCGGTTTGGCCCATATCATGAATAGTTCAAATAAACATTTTCCGTTGATACACTTTCTAACTATGAATTATGAATTATGTTTCTCAATCTGGTGTTATTTGACTTCCGAAAGCTATAACATTGGTTAAAATATTACGTTTTTTGATTACCAAGAACTGAAAATTGAACTGAGCATAGCTTTTTCCACTTTCAGCTAGCGGGAAAAAACAATCAATGCTTGAATCACAGTTAACATTACTAGAGATATTTTTTTAGATACGCTAGGTTAGCTAGGTTGGGTTTACTATTTTAAAAAAAATCTCATGGATGTTCGCTTTTTGCGCTTTTTTGTTACAACTTATTACAAAATCGAGGCGACTTCACGCTTTTTCATTGAGGTAAAGGGACAATCTCACAAACATTAAAAATAAATAATAAAAAATTGAAACAAACATTAAAAATCTAAAAATAAAATCAAAAGTTAGGGGGGGGGGGTCTATCTTTGGTTTTTCCCCCCCTTTTTTGGGGTTTCTTTTGGACTCTTGCACTTTTTTTTCGCCCTACTGGTTCCGGGAATTTGTTTAAAGTCCGCTTTTACGTGTGTTTCATCGTCCATGATGCAGAAGTGTGGTTTTGTCAACATTTGTGTGTACAGCTTATGCGCACGTGCTTTAGCTGTCCTATTCTGTTTTTCATTACGGTTTGGAGCTTTCTGAACCTTGAATGAACGGAGTCCGGCTCGTTTCTTGGCTTTCTGCACGAAACTTTTGGTCAAGTGCAGCTTTTTCGCGACATCCCGAACGGAACAGTTTGGTTTGCGTTTAATGGCAGCAACCACTCGCTTGTGATTCTTCACACAGTACAGAACACTTTTTCTACCACTCACCTTCTTCCGATCGACAGTTAAACGTTCCCCAAAACGTTTTATGACACGAGACACTGTAGGCTGGTGAATTTTCAACATCTTTCCGATGGCTTGGTGCGAAAGAAGTGGGTTTTCGAGGTGCGTGTGCAAAGGTTCTCGCGCACTTGCTGTTTCTTCGACTCCATTTTCGAAACTACGGCACATTTCACAATGAAACTGTGTGTGTAAACAATACACGCTGAGGTCATTTCACCCAAAATTTCGTTGAAATCAACCCAAAGGGCGAAATAATACAGCTTATTGAATGTGATGCAATTTAACTGTGGACACCCTTTATTACGCAACGTTCGGTTTTTTCCGTTTCGCTCATTTGTGTAAAGGTCGGTATGAGTTCGAAAGAAATTTCTTTTTCTATCTCTATCCCAAGTTAAATTCCGTTTACTGAAACGAAAAAGTAAAGAATCGAAAAGGAATTTCTGCAGCAGTATCCACCTGAATAGAACGAAAAATAAAATTGGAATTTGTAAGGTTTCCACGCAAACTAATGGGAACTGTCAATTTCACTTTCGGAAAAATATTCCGCTCGATTATTCCGTAAGTGAAGGCGACATTTAGTTCCATGCAGATCAATTGGCAAAATTCCGCTTGGTAATATTGTACAAAATTCCGTAACCTCTCTAATTTTTTAGTCGATACTGGTCTTAAGCAAACGTTTTTTTTACTATCCGGTTCTATTTCTCGTTTCGTGGCTGAGTCAGAGAGTCCCTTTCTAGTAAATTCATTTGTCTCCTGTTGTCTAATCTAAGAAGCTGGCGTCTCCAGAAGAATATGTCGCATGAAACAACCCAATACAACCTTGAGCTTTTATAACAACGTTGCAGCTTAGATATGCTCATTGTTCAACACTGAGCGGACTATACACTGACGGATTTCGGAACTTGGTTTAATACACGCGACGTTCAGGTAGAACAGAACACCTCATTCTACAGATATACATCAAACAATGAAAACTGTTCGGAACAAGTTTATTTAATTCAAACTATTTTTCGGAACGGACGGACAGAGTAACCATCTGCGCTCGCGGTTTATTTACTACTGTCTATTGCTATCACATCACCGACAGCGATCGGTGCGAGGTGATGTGCTGGATGAGAGATGTAGGGAGAGTGAGTTCCTGGCTATTGCTTGTGTGTGAAGTGTGATGTGTGTTACAGAGAACGTTTAGAAGATGCTATGGAAAACGGGATAATTATGCCTGCAAACTGCGTGTTGTGTAGGGTGACCAATTTCTACTATTGAGCCAACACTCATTATGGCAAATTTATAACTTCGACACACTAAAGATCTGATTTTATTTACATTAATGAAATATTTCAATTTTTATCATAACTAATCGTAATAAAATAAAGATTATCAATTAAATCGAAACTATTCAGAAATCTATGTACAAAATAAAACTATATTTACAGGGAAAAACGCTACAATGTGAAAGTTTAAAGCTTGCATTGTGGTCGGCACAAATCTAAGAAACCTAAAACATATCGTACAGAAAATTAAAGAACAATCTATTTTACTGATTGAACACTGCACTATGGTCCAGATCACGAATTTACGAGGAAACATGCTCCCAGCGCCTAAACTTGAAGCTTTACAGCAAAGTGATTTGATGTTGATTAAAATTAGGGTGGTCCCCATTTTCACGGGAATACAAAAACTAACTTTTTTATTTGCAGAAATAGACGTTTACATTCTTACACGCAAAATAAAACCGCAGTAGAAACTACCATTTCGAGGGTTAAATTAAGCGCAAACACCAACAATTTTCACCTGACTATAAATGCGTTTGATTTTACCATGCCTGCGATTAGATCGACCATGGTTGATATCAATATGAGGTCTGTCAAATATACCACAAATGTTGAAGATTTTACCACAAACGTAGTAAATTTGACTGAAATTTCATGGTAGTTTTAAAGATAGGCATAGTCGGGTGAAATGGTAATTTTTACTACAGGATTTTTTTCTGTGTAGACAAAATTGTAGCGCAGAAAATTTTCATACATACATTTTTTTGAAGCTTGAAAATTTACCGATTTAGAGCAATTTTCCCTCATCAACTTAGGGTGTACCATTAAAAGATGGCGTACTTTGGTATACAAACTTTGCCGCTAGCTTCAACCAATCAATAGTTATTGAAGTTTTTCTAAAAAAAATACGCCCTTTTCAAATGTTGATTTCTATGATTGGGGCAAAAAAAATAATGGAAGACGTTATTTGAAAGGGAAATTTATATTGTTTAACATACGTGAAAACTAGAGATATGTTATTTCTGTATCTAGAGAAAATTACATTTGAATCTGGGATGGTTTTTGAAGAAAAACTTCAATAACTATTGATTGGTTAAAGCTAGCGGCAAAGTTAATACATCAAAATACCTTTTAAAGCTCTACAACTCGTTTGAACACGATTTACGATGGAAATTGAAATAAAAAAGTTAGGACAGAAAACTTTTTTTATGGTACACCCTAAGTTGACGAGGGAAAAGTTGCTCTAGATCGGTCAATTTTTAACCTTCAAAAAAATGGTGGTGAAACTTGAAATAAAAACGCTAAGGCAAAATATATTATTTGTTCTACATTTTCAATTCAATTAGGATTCCTATTTTCGTTAGCCTTCGAGATCGAAAATTGTTTATCCGTGAATTCTTTATTCCACCAAGGAACCTTACAAAACCTCAGTTTGACAGTTTGACAGTCCTTCGAAGAGATCTTGCGCTGGAATCCTTAAACGGGTGTTATTATAAAAACATGCAGGTTTCACGTGAAGAAGTAGTGAATTTTTGGATAAACTGAAAAGGTGTTAAAGATGTTATTGAATATTTATCTAAGAGAGATCCGCTCATCTGTATCGCGAGTGCCAAAAAGCGGCTGGAAGTAGAGAAGCTGTGCCTTTCCAAACGTTGGGGTTGAATGTTCCCGCACATTTTCTCGGTTTGTGGAACAACATGTCGGTTGGTTGGCGAAAAAAATCTCATTCCCTGTTAATTCTCCGAGAACTGTGCGGCAATACAAAAAGAAGCTTTTCTCGGAAAGCGGCCGAAGAACGCAGCTGAATCGTCTGCGAAATCTTAAGTCCCAATTCAGCACCGAAGAGCTGGGGCTCGCAGCCGGATTAAGTGCAAGAGCAGAAGGCCATCGCATTGCTGGGAAGGCATTAGAAGAAAATGCGAAAAATTCAACAACGAATTTTGCAGACAGCCAGAACCCCCCCCAATCCCCCCGGAAAAACGGTTGGGGTTCATCTGCCCGGATGACATCACCAAGGCGCAAAACAAGGACAGACGGATGACCACAAAGGAGCCGGGAGTTAATTTGTACCCCTCGTACAACACCATTGTTGAAACAAAACGGCTTTGCTATCGATCCGATATGTTAATCTGATACATATTATGAAATTATTTTAAATTGTTTTCCTAGACGAACCGGCCACGGGCTGCAAGTCTCGTTAATAAAGCCACCAATCTAATCTTAAAATTATTAAACTACTATCGGTATACGCACTAAGCCGTCAGAGGCAAGCGCTGAATTCATCAAGTTCGATACCGCATCCCATGCGCAAAGTATGGTATTAATCTGCAAGTGGGGGTGCGATGGTAGCTCAAACCACAGCAGGTAACATGTTTTAAATGATTATCAATACTACACCTCCATAATTTATTTATTTTGACTTATACAATCAGCACATTCAGTACTTCATATATTCGCAAAAAAAAAGTTGCCATTTGTAATCATCAGTATGAATTGTCAAAAATACCTTCGAGTTTTGCCCCATTTTCAATTACTAAACTATCAAACCAGCAGTTAAAAAAATTGAAAATATTAGCAAACTGATTAGTGTTCTGTTAAGTAGGGCTGGATGCAATATTTTATGCACAGTATGTTCTTATTAGGCATGCGGCCTCTCTTAGCTCAATTGGTAAAGGCGCTGCCGTAAGGCAAGGCCGTGCTGGGAAGGGCTGAGTTCGATTCCTAGACAGAAAATGATCTTTTAGAGTTACGAATTTTCTCTTTGTTTTTTGAGAATCATTGTGCTTATTACATAGTGTATAAATGCAAAAATAGAAGATGCAAAGAAAGCTCTCACTTAAAAATAGTTGAAGTGCTCAAAAAAACTACGCTGAGAAGCAGACTCTTATTACTCTTATACTCATATAAAAAATGATACAAATTTCTTTATATAGATACCAACAAATGGATGGTGAGCTCCGGGAATACAATGACTCTAATGTATTCGCGGTTTCGATGGTTCCTCTACGGTTGTTCACGGAGACAAACGGCACCAAGCAAGTTGTATGGAATAACGATCATCCCGCTTCGGTCTGCCTGTACCGCCCGATCAAATTGATATTTGAAAAGGAAAGTGCGCAGCTTACCAACGATATCGTTGCGAAGGTCAATGCAGAAATTGAGGAACTAGTACCGACAAAAATTGGTAACGTTTCGATTACAACAAAAATGTGCTTCACCATGGTGGATACCAAAGTTGTAAACGATTTGACGAAGACACACTCACAAAAATGCTATATTTGCCAGCGAGCCGGAAAACAACTCAACATACCGTACGATACGGTAGACTCCGATGATCCTGAGAAGTACATATTTGGTATATCCCCCCTCCATGCGTATATCCGCACGATGGAAATGCTGCTCAAAATTTCCTATCGTTTGGCCATGAAGAAACCTGTATGGAAGGTACCGAAAACAAACCAAGAAGTTAAAGATCGCGAAAATGCTGCCCGTTTAGCGCTGAAGGAGCAGTTGGGACTTCGGATCAGCGAACCTCGTCCTGCAGGAGGAAACTCAAACACAGGGAACGTTGCCAGGCGTTTTTTTTCAGGACAGAGAAGCTGTTGCTGGAATAACGGGACTGAATAAGAGCCTGCTGGAGGGGTTTTATGGGATATTAACTATTATCAACAGCAAAGAAGATATAAGGAGTATGCCGAGGAAACAAGGAAGCTGTATAATTCGTGCTGTTTCTCCGACTGTGCATAAACTGCTAGTGCATGGGGCCGCAGTAATTCAACATGCACTACTCCCAGTTGGAATGTTTTCGAAGAAGCGGCCGAATCTAGGAATAAAAGCATTAGGAGGTTCCGGTCCGATCACGCAAGAAAGTTCAACAGAGAAGTGAACTTGGAGGATGTTTTCAAGCGGCTTCTCTTGACATCCGATCCAGTCATTTCGTTGACAAATAAACAAATGCAAAAGCAGTCAGAAGTTAGCCTTCCGGAAAACGCCATGGATTTATTGATGTAATTAAATAATAAATAAATAAATAGAAATTAAGTATTATCTAAAAAAGTTCAAAGATATTTCTATTCTACTAATCATTGAAAAAATAAACCCTTTCAGAGTATATTCTTAGAATGATTAGGATACCGTTTGAAAAGTTCATCGTTTTTAACTATGCATGGATTTTTCAGCTTAAAATTCAATTAAATTTAAATTAGTTGAATACGTTTTTTTGTAGCTTAAACATTGACCGATTTAGAGCAACTTTTCCCTCGTCAACTTAGGGTGTACCATAAAAAAAAGTTTTTCGGTCCTTACTTTTTTATTTCAATTTTCATCGTAAAATTGTGTTAGGAGGAGTTGTAGAACTGTTAAAGGTATTTTGATTAAGTATTGAAGTATTTTGATATATTAACTTTGCCGCTAGCTTTAACCAATCAATAGTTATTGAAGTTTTTCTTCTAAAACCATCCCAGATTCAAATGTAATTTTCTCAAGATACAGAAATAACATATCTCTAGTTTTTACATATGTTAACAATATAAATTTCCCGGGCTTCAAATGGTGAGTTGACAACTTCGAAGGAGGGTGCGGCCGACCCCTCGTTCTCACAAGTTCCTACCTCACGCCTCCACAAGTCTTATGATCACAAAAGACTGCCAGCTGAAACATGGAGACGCTGGTTGGCGTAGCCTGGGCAATGTTGTCAATTCGACAATAGCGAAGTGAGGGGGTGCGACTGAAGATCGTGTACCTTTAAATCATATTGTATATTTCCCATTCTCATTTTAACAATAATTTCAGCACGCTTTAGAATCATCTTTGCATTCCAAAACCATGTAAGACCTTGGAGCAACATGACAAGCATAAAAGGCTCAATTTATTTTTCATGAAATTATAAAATTCGAAAAAAAATTCACAAATTTCATAAAAGGCTGGCATGTGCTTATAAGCAGTATAGGATTATATTTACATTTTTTGTTTAGTGGTATTATTATTAAATAAGCCATTTATTTCAGAAATCATCAAACTGGACTCTTCGATTACTCCAATTGCTATCTTTGAAATGTTACTAGAACAGTATGAAGAAAAAATATTACAACATGTCTTATAAAATAATATTTTTTATTTAAATTTCATCTTTGATTTTTGGATTGATCTATACTGTTTCAGCTTTTCCAGGACTAGGAGGATATTAATACATATCTAATTTTTATTTACTTTTCAGTAACAATCCATTGGATGTCAGGAGGTGGCAACGGAGTCGGTGATAGGCTTTTGCAATTATTATTGAATGTATTTTTCATTATCGTTTTGCAAATGAACATTTTACCAATTTCGAGCGGATATGATTCATACAGCGCTGTATTCATTTAGCTTGTGTCTGATTTTGCAGTTCAATCCTTGTCATTACTTTATCATTACTCACAATATTATTATATTTGATAATTGTGGTTTTAGTGA
>JAHHFK020004912.1:0-43942 GCA_024533555.2 Aedes koreicus | reverse complement strand
TTTTTCGGTAAAATCTTTTTAGTGTAAGATGGCAACACTAGTTCTGATATTCTGTCAAAGTGTGAGAGCAAATTATCCATTAGTTTTGTTTTGACAACTGCTTTTGTTAGTCGAAAAATAGACGCTCGGCGATTTTTACCATGGATAAAAAATTGGAACAACGCGTTTGTGTGAAATTTTGTGTTGCAAACGGATTTTCTGCAGCGGAAACGCTCAGAATGTTGCAAAAAGCCTTTGGTGAGGACTCTATGTCACAAAATCGTACATTTGTTTGGCACAAAGACTTTAAAGAAGGCCGTGAAAGCGTGAGTGACATGCCGCGTTCTGGACGACCATCGACCTCAACTACCGATGAAAACATCGCTTCCGTGAAGAATTTAGTTATGGAAAACCGCTCAATTAGCATTCGGGAGATAGCTGCACTCCTTGATATCTCATTTGGATCGACCGAACATATTTTGACGGAAATTCTGGGCATGAAACGCATTGAAGCACGACTTGTTCCAAAAGAGCTGAATTTTTTGCAAAAACAGCATCGAGTTGAGGTCGCTAAACAGATGATTGCGAACGCAGATAGCGATCCCACATTCATGGAACGCATCATAACTGGTGATGAAACGTGGGTATATGAATTTGATATGCTCACAAGTCAACACTCGTCCGAATGGCGCGCCGAAGATGAGCCGAAACCAAAAAAATCACGACAAAGTCGCTCCAAAATTAAAGTTTTACTGACCGTTTTCTTTGATTTTCGCGGTGTCGTCCATTCTGAATTCCTTCCAGAAGGTCGAACGGTTAACAAAGAGTATTATTTACAAGTTATGAGACGTTTGCGTGAGGCAATTCGAAAGAAGAGGCCAGAATTGTGGCGCAATAATTCGTGGATTTTACACCACGATAACGCTCCATCACACACCGCGCTCACTATTTGTGAATTTTTGGCCAAGAACTCCACCAATACCATCAAACAAGCACCATATTCACCAGACCTTGCCCCGTGCGACTTCTTTCTCTTCCCAAAACTGAAAATTCCGCTCAGAGGTAGGCGTTTTGAATCGATTGATGCGATAAAAAAGAATTCGCTGGAAGAACTGAAAGCCATACATTCATCGGCCTATAAAAAATGTATGGATGATTGGATAAAGCGCTGGCATATGTGTGTTGCCTCTAATGGCGAGTACTTTGAAGGCGATAATAAAGATATCAATTAAAAATTGAAATAAATGCGTTTTTTTTCAAATTACCGGAACTTTTTGATCACAAGGTATATGACTGTAAATCGCTACTCACCTCGGAAAAAAAATCAACTTAGTAAGCTTTTTGCGGAGTGTGGGCTTTGCATTACCATTTTTTTTGCATATTGTTCCAGTCGCAGCTTTAGGTAAAAATCAATGCACAAAATTTATCAAGATGTTGCGATGGTTATTCACTAAATGATTGATCCAAAATGTGCCGTGATAGTTGCATGAAAACATGCTGATGGGCGTTGTAAATTGTCATGACGATCCCATTTTCCAGCTTCGCATAATACTTGGAAATGTTAAAATTATTGTTTTTGTTTGTCAATATTTTCAACTCTCTTTGAGAAATTCTGCAAATTAGCAGAATGTCTTTATTAATCCCGATGTATTCGGCATCCCAAATGAGCTCTTGCAAACATTGTTCCCATTTTAGTTTTTCAACGAGTCGTTTCTGAACTTGAGTAGCAGAATATCGCAGCGATTGAATGAAAAACTCATCATCCGTTTGAGAATTTGCAATCATCTCAATCAGAGCAGGATTTTTGTCATCACCTGTATTGTTGTCATCGCATTAAATGGCCAATGAGTTCTTGACTGATTCAAGGTAGAACGCAGATATTTCTTCACCATGAAGCATTTTCACTTCATCGAAGTTTCGGCAATTAGCATATGCCGATGAAGTGAACTTCACCCATAATCGCGGAAAAGTTCACATACTCATTTTATGGGTTTCGATTCCTCCCACTCTCCCTCATCATGGTGTTGGCAGTGTTTTCCTTTCTTCAATTCCAAGGTAACAACTCTGTCACAACCTATTCACCGGTTAATTTTCGGAACGAATGCGGATCCAAATGTTTTTTTTCAGTTCTTTCATCTTCTACTCCGCAATTTCAACTTCCGTGATCGATTTCAATCTGTTAAATCGCAAGATGAAATGATACCTACTGGATCCAATGAAATATACCAACTGAAAATGTTTATGTTTTCATCCAAATGTGGGTAATGTGCTTTTACTCACATTTAGGTAAAATCACGTTACTCTCATTGCAAGTGAAGTTTACCCTCTTTTGTGAGTACAATATACTCATAATATGAGTAATGTATATGGGTGAAACAATTGCCATTTTATTGGTAATTGAGTCTTAGCGTACACACTACCAAAATGTCATGTAAATTTCTGTCCCCAGAGACCGACACATGCAAGCGTCCTTTAGTACGTAAGAATGAGTTGAAAGAGATGAGAAAATAAATTCAATCAAACACATCTTTCGTCGAATTGCGTATGTGTCAGTTTCATGAGACATAATTTTACACGAAATCTTTGCTTACGTTCTCCGACTTTTTACAAACATGAATTACGTCTCGTGTAAAATTCATAATTTCTAAGTGTGTATATTACGTAGCGCAATTATCCGCTATTTTCAACTCCCTCCTTCCCTCACGTAACAAGATAGTAAATACATATATGAATTTTGACATCCACTTCCACCCAACGTTAATGTCAATCTTTTTCATGAAGTATCTCAGTAAAAAAGCAAAACAAAAACCATGGCTTAAACGGCTTCTATGGCCAATCAATAACCTTCAATTATTCTCAGATTTATTGGATACAATACACCGCGCGACTGTCGTATTATTTTCAAACATGCAACGCGGTGTAACACTTTTGAAACGAACAACCGTGGTTGATGAAACGCCGTGGTGGTAATTTTACTCGGAGGAGAGCCGCGTGAAATATTTATTTCAATAATTTAATTAAATATAGCTGAAGATATACCGCGAATATAAAAATAGACTCTTTTGATATGGTACGCTTGCTTGTTGTTTTGCAACCACTCATGATGCAACAAAAACATGCTGCTCTGAATATAAAAATCGGCGTATCTGCCGGGGACGACCCCAATGTTTACGTTGCGGGGCGACATCTACGATTTGCAAGTGGTTTCACGAAACTATATGATTCTGTCATGTTGTGGGGGGGTTGTCATATACTAACGAGCGGTTTGTTTGACAGCTGCTGTACAAAAACAGAGAGAAAACAAATGACAGTTTTCGCTTGACGAGCAACGTGAGTTACTCGGGGTACCTCAAAATCAACTCTGAAATTGCTCGCGATGAGGAGCTGTCTTGCCCCTTGATACATTCTTTTCTTTATGACTGCTAATTTTTATTGGATTCTATAGGAGTGTTGAAGACCATGCAAACTCGTCGGGCATGATACACGGTAAAAATCCCAAGTAACAATTTTAGTTTTATTCCAGCCGTATAGCCACCTCCCGGCTTTGTTGATAAAACTACATTCAAATTGTTTTGTCTACCAACACCTCCTCTATGCTTCTTTGAAGCCGAAATTTGTACAAAATGGCCCACTCTATAGACGGTTGTGAAGTTAGTAAAACCTTTATAAGAACATAAGGATTTTGAAAATGGTCTTTTGAAAGATGTTATGACCACTTAAGAACCTTCATAAAACCTTTTGGCTGCCATTAAAACCAGAATGTGACCAAAGGGCCACATCTGTCAAACTTCTCTGTGAAATCGAGATTGGTTTTTGTTGTTCTGCTTTGTTCGATTCTTTGCTCTTCTGATTCATTTAGTAGTAATAAAAAGGTCTAGTGTTGCGGGAAATTTTGTTTGATAGCAAAATATCCTAAACAATTTGTGTTTTTTACAGCGTATTATGCTCCAAATTATGTGCGCAATTATTTTTATGGTGAATATTGGCACGATAAGAGCCGAAAATTAATGCGCCTCGGAAATTATGGGAATTTACAACAACATAAATCAAATTAAGACATATATACTCGATAGATTAATCATGAGTTTCCTGAAAAGTGCTTGGAATTGGATGAGATTATCTAAAAGAATGCCGAAATTAGTCTCCGATCTATTGTTTATTTGCATACCATTGAAAATTTGATGCATTTATTTTTCCACATTTCATTTATTTCTTATATTTCAATATGGCGATTGGAAAAAAATCATAGTTTTGCCATTAAGCCAATTTATCTTCGCAATGACTATTATAAAACTATTTGGTCTTATGGTGACTTCTTTCAATGCCAATTTGCCGTTTAATGCATTTACTGGAGGCAAAATGGTTTTAAAATGCTTTTTCAACTGACCATAATAAGATAAAATCAATGAGTCCTAAAACGGCATTTCAATACAGCATTTTTCGAGTTCATAAAGTCGAAATAAAACCTTTGATAGGAGTAAAAGGAATTTGAGAAACAAGGTTTTAAGATTGTTGTAAACAAGCTGTGTGGGTTCTCATAAACCTAACCTGACTATGAAACCTATTGGCACCTCTTGGTGCCATAATAAAACCAAATAGATTTCAAGTGGCTTTCATAAAACTTTAATAAATTTTAATAAAGCAGGACGGTGTTGTCACTTTTTTTTCCTCAAAAGTGCCCATCTTGCAATGAATGGCGAACATTTAGACAATTATATTGCCTTTATTAAGAAAAAATCTCGTCCAATTCTAAGATAGCCATTTTTTGCAAATTGGCTTTAAATTTTAATATATTTTTTTAGCATGTAGGAATCGATTTTACAATTTTTACATTTTTTTCATAAAAGTTAAGACAATTTTCTAAACGTCACCCATACATCACTTATTTGTAAGTCTTTTCCTTTTTGTTGATTTAAAAAAAAATCGATCACAAAACTTAAGCCCTTTTCAAATGGCAGTCTAGATAAATTTTGAAAAAACAAAGTATGCAAAGTTGCTTGAGACATAGTCTACACACCCACAAAGTTTCATAGGATTTCTTGGGCGCTAAAATATAGTTTAACCGATCGAGCTGAAATTTTGCCCAGTTATTATAGGACCCAAAAAGCTCTTAAAAATCAAAGTGGAACGAATTTATTTTTTCCATATATCCGTATCCCAGGCTAGTGGCCATGCCTGCCAGCTCATCGTATGAGTCGAGTGCATGCAACCTAACGCAATACGAAGTCATGTGCATGTGCTAAATTGGCTCGCTTGCCCTATGTGGCTTGTATCAAATACCAAATGTGAATTTTACAAAATTCAAACAACAAACAAATCATGTGCTATGGTCTCATTTATTCAATTTTACTAATACTTTGTTACAGTAGGTAGGTGATCATATCGAGTGATGAGTTCCACTCACGAAACCGAATCATCCGGATCCGTGAACGAGCTAAAATATACCGTGAACTGAATCACGCAATCAGCAACTATAGTTTTTAGTTAATCCTGTAAACGAGAACTAGTTCACGCTCCGGTGTTATATTTGAGTGCGAGTTTGTTTCCGTGTAGCGAATCAAAGCAGGCTCTGGCTACGAGTGGACGTATTTTTCTTTCGCTGTCATTATTTTCCATAAATTTTGATGAAAATAAGTTCGCGCTTTTGGTTTATAATAATAATATTGAATGTGCATCGGTGACCGTGGGTCGGGGAGCAGTAGCGTGATGGAGCCCAAATTCGTTGCCGCTGTTGTCACGTACGGGGCCTTGCATGTTTTTATAACCTTTACGCCTCCCGACTAAGAGGCTAGCCCAGACCATTTCTGTGAGTGATTCACATTTGGAGCACAATCATTGTTGAGGTAAGTTCTTTCTTGATCTAATATTCTGAGCCGGTGTCCCAATTCGGGAACTTGACAGATGGAAAATAATCGATTAATCGATTAAAATCCCTTTGTCATTGATCAACCAACTTTCGATAAGGTGTCTGTCAAAAATGATTTCCCGTATGTCAGAAATAAGTCAGCTAGAGTAGCAGACTTAATCGATTATTTTCCATCTGTCCAGTTTTAGTGAAAATTAAAATCAATTCGCGAAACAACCTAGATGGTTTATTATATGCGCGTCAATCAAGTCTGAAATCGCAGCTTGATAGAAAGTATCAGTATAACTTCGATGTAACCAACATTGAAAATGTATTGGAGCTTATTGCATACGAAAATAGCTTTTGTTGTTGAAACGGGTAATTTGAGTTGCAAAAAAAAAAAAACTATTAAAACTATCAAGCTGTACTTAATTTAAGCTCTTTGCAATCATACATACTAAACAGATGTTTGCGTGAAGATTTTATCCATAATGAATATGGATGTCTCAAACACACACCAACACCCGGTTTTGTTTCCGGGTAGAGTTGTCATCAGGAACCGTGATTTAATTTGCAAACGAATTTGATAGAAAATGTATGCCTTTAAGGTTATTCAAACCAAATGTCTTGCCTGAAAGTGATTCATTACTATCTCCAAGTTCGAATAAAATAGCTAAAACGTTCACTATGCTTCCCAACACTAATTATGCCTACTTTACAAAATTAATTCAATTTCCACCGAAATATCCGTTTCATCTACCCCAGCAAACACATCTCGGAAAAGTCTTTTGCACCCAGCACTAATCAGTGTCACTCTGGAAAACCTCACTCTCTGTTAAAACATCTCTTCCAAAATCCGAACGTGGCCCGGTTCAGAAGGAAGTAACATAAATTAGAAACCGAAAATTTTAAATTCCCTTTTGATTACTACACATCGTTCGTCTTGACCCATCCATCCCCTTTCCGGCCAATGCACGTTGCTCTCATTTAAAACCTACATCCTAGAACTGAAATGAAACCCTTGATTCGAAGGTAGGTAGGTTCATTCACATGAGCCGAGCAGCAGCCGTCTAAACAAGGAAATTGTTTAAGGTTTGCAAAATGACTCCCCAAGCGAGAGAACAGCACGGGATAGTGGGATGGTGAAGGGGAATCTTCATCTTTCCAGAAAACCAGAACCCTTCTCAAAAAAACTATTTCGATCCTCTCGATCCAATTTCTGGAGAATGGTTCCTTTTTTCTTATAGTTTCATTATTCCGGAACACGACATCAGCCCGAGGAACGGTTACTGGCGGAAGGCGGATGGGGAGGAGGAGTGTTGCTGTTTGTTAGAAAATTTCGGTACGTGTTCTGTTCCCTATGGTTACATGTCTCCCCACCCGTGCTGTTCCTGCCTAAAATACCATAGTGAGAGCGCATATGTTTGGAACACCATCATGATATTCAGACACGTCCAGCTCAACGTCGTCGTATAGTTTTCAGTTTTCTAGGATACAACTTTTACATTATATCCACGTCAAAATGGTCAAACTCTTCCATCGTCGTCGTCGTCGTCGTCGTTGCCATGTGTGCGCAGTTTGTGTGAATATGAGTTCGGGGTCTTTTTCTTGAGTTTCAAACTACGTGCCAGGGGTGGTGGGCAAGTGAAGGTTAAAGGTGGAAGAGGGAAAGGAAGTCTGTTTATCTGCCTGGACTTTCCAAGTGGCATTCGAGCATCTCGAGAGCAGCTTGGTTGGTACAAAAGTAGTTCACAATTTTTGCTGTAGCACACAGTATGGAAGGGACAATGGGTAGTTGCCATAGCTGTCGGCTAGTTTAACCACACCGACCGGCACTGGAGCGGGACTACCGAGGCAGGAGGACTTGAACGTATTATTAATTTAAGAAACGACGACTTCTTCGTCTTCTTTGTCCACCGCATCGCCATGCCTCCGTCTTGCTTCGGTGAGAATGAGAAACGGTCATGTATGAACCATACACGTATATGGAGAATGAGCCCGAGGAGTTTCGGTATTTACCCTTTACTTTGGTTGGTCCGGAAAAGTTTCGGCGGGTGGGATGTCATGGGGGGAGGAGAGTGAGCACATGTATTTATCTTAGTTTTTCAGGCAGCAGCAAAAAATTCCTTTCTGGGTTGAGATGAAGGAACCAGAGCTCCATGGTAGCGTCGTCAGCAGATCAGTACAAGGGCGTTCGATGGTGGTTAGAGATAGTTTGCTGTAACATAAGATGAAGGTATTCCTGAGAGCAGAAAAGAGGGGTTTCTTTATGTTGGAAACTTTTTCCTACACTAGTGCTTATGTGCTTGGTTTCGGGCGAGGGAAATAGCTATCGATTTTTGAGACACCCCTGTTGTAACTTTATTAATGCAGTCTTGTAACGGAATTGTTAGATGCCACGAATTGAGCTACACCGTCAGATGAAGGATAATTCCATTAATACCACTTGCAAACAAATCTCTTAGAGCGACCATTTGCCAAATGGTAAATCTAATTACTAAAGAACAGTTCCCCGTTAATTGAAGACATTGTGAGTGCAATTGTCGGGGTCAAAGATTGCTTTCAATGTAGAATGTTCACTTTTAATTGGATTCCATTCCGGTCGCCGGCAGGTCCGAGTGCTGCACCAATGAAGGATGTTTTCAATAAGAAAGCCATTTAAAAGTTAACGATAGCTTCTTCAATGGATTTCCTACAGAATGACTCAATGGTATAAAGGGGGCGATGACGTTGATGCAGGGATTGTCTTTTTTCTCTGTCTCTTATCTACTTGCCATCAATGTAAGTTGGAATGCAGTGGGCTTCACATCCTTTTGGGTGGGGCAGTGCAGAATTTGCCCCTTCCATCGGGCATTCGATGAACTCGAGAGGTATTTCAATTTATGCATTTTAATTTAGAAGTTCCTTTCATCCAGGAGTTTCTGTGTGGTGCAATCTGCACAGATAACAGTCAAGAGTCAGTATTCACTTTGAATGAGTGTGCTCGCCTGGCATCAAAGTTAGTTTGATGATTCTATGGAATGGGGTGGAATAGGAAAGTTTGTTGATGATTTTGACAAATAGTTGGTATCTTATAAGTCAATATTTCAGATTTTGAATTTTTGTTCTAGAATGTTTGGTAGGAGAAGAATACTGATTGATATAAATTACATATCAAGGTTTGTTCATTCAATGGCAAACTAAAACATTTCGGGAAGAGCTCAAAGATTTATTTTGATCATTGTTTTTAAAATCTTATGACAATCCGTTAAATTACTAATACATTCTTTATTTTTTCCCGAAGTTAGTTTTTTTTAATTCATAGAACTTAATAAAAGTCCATAAAATTTTCGAATATCCCTGAAATTGAAGGCTTCTTCTGAAAAGTTCTTAGACGCTTTAGAAAGTCTAGAACATTTCTGGAAAGTCCGTGAAACTCTTGGTTAGTCCAAACATGTTTTGGAAAGTCAACAGAACTTCTGAAAGCTTCGTAGATATTGAATAAAGACTGTGCTCGAAAAAAAAATAGACACACAAAAATGGTCGCCAAAAATTCATTTTTAGTCGGATTTTCTTCAAACTTTCAGGGACTAAACTACAACGTTATGGATTATTGGATCGTCTCTCAATAACCAAATGCTCGCACTTTGCCCTTGACAACAATCATAGAGTTTTCGGAAATAGTTGGGTAGACTTCTTTTGATAAAAAGAGAAATTTCAGATTGAATTTGTAATTATAGAGTCAATTATTCCAATTGCAAAATGCGCTAGATTAAGAGGGAGCTGAAGTTTGCATGTATGTCGACCGTGCTTTTGCATTTAATAGGTTTTATTTGCTGGTTCTCTACCACAAAAACAATGTTCAAAACAGGTGTTTTCTAGTTTTCTGAGTTAGAATTGCCGTCTTAAAAATATTACTTTTTACAGAGATTTGGCCTTCTTTCAAACATGAGTTATCTTTAACAATTATGTTTTTCAGCTGATCGTTGGCGCTACAAAAACATGCACTTTCAAAACTTCTTATTTATTTTGTTGTACTAGTTGTTCGCTTCACTGAATCTTTCACTGTAAATTTATTATTTTTCTTAACACGAGCCTTTGAGTTACCTAGTTTATATTTGTTTTGGTGTCTTTATTATTCATTCGATATAGATTCCGTATTTTTCGTGAAGTAAATTATGTTTAGCGGATTGTTATACTTTTAAGTATTTTTTTTTCTGTGTAGTCTCTACATTATAGAATCAATTAACAAATATATTCAATAATTCCCTGGGCATTGGCAAAACCTTGTGGTAGTTTAACTTCAACTACCAGGTCCCAGGGCTGGTCTGGTTCTTTACCATTTTGGAAAGAAACACACTAGTGTTGCCAGATCAGTGGTAATGCAGCCCAAAAGTGCTTCTGAAATTTCTCCAATAGTTCTTATCGATGAACATTATTATTTAGAGGTGGTAATCAATGGTTACCATAGGGTTAGTGCAGTATTTGGAAATAGTTGAAATGTTGTATTTGATCATATAAACTCAGTTAAAAAGCTGAAATAGTTTATTATCACTAATCAGCACACTTTTGGAGAGCATTACCACATAGGAGAGCTGTTCCATTATTCATCTCATGATCCATTATTCATACTGATCGAAAATGTGGGTTTGATGTATGAATCTATCGATTCCTTTTGCTTTTGAGTTTGCTTGGTTTCAACAATAAATAAAAATAAATAAAATAAACAAGAAATAAATAATAAGAAATCAGATGGTTATGCGTCAATCTTTTGTTTTCGAGTAGCACGAATCGGAGGGTGATGAGATGACAATGAGACTGGTAACCCTAGATACTATACTAATATCGAGGTTAAGGTGTTAAGGTGAAGCGATTTTGCTAATATTATTCTAGCAACGAAGTTTAGAAGAAAAATGCAGTTTTAGAGTACGCATCGGTAATGGACGGTATGGCCGAATTGGAATTGGAACCACCTGAAGATCCTACAAATCAGCATACGTCGAGACAGACCAATCTGAAGATAACAACCAACACAAAGGCAAGGGAACAAACCGAACAGAAGAATGAAGAAACAAAACATCGGTGAGATCGTTCATTTTTTTTCCTTCTTATTATTATGATAAAACTCTCTCTCTCTCTCTCTCTTACACACACACACACACACACACACACACACACACACACACACACACACACACACACACACACGCACGTACGCACACACACACACACACTTATTTTAGATTCGAGGAAACTGCTCAAAAAAATTTTCAAAGCACATAAACGATGAACTGAACTACCAAAAACTGAAGAAAACACAATGACAAACTAAATAACAAAAAGACAAAACGACGCCATACAAAACAGTAGACATGAACATGACTGAGAGAAAGCGGAAGCAAACTTGAAAATGTACCACCTTTTGAGGCCGTGTCAACAGCGTCTCTATGGACGAAATGATCCTTGCACGGCTGGTGAAATGCTTCAAAAAGGAATGAAGTTATATCATTCTAACGCACAACAAACATTACAATAGCTGCTTACTTTTGGTTCGAGAAAACTGCTTCCGGAGACTCTCATAGCACATAAATGATACACTTCACGGACTGAACTACAAAACACTGAGAAAATTAAGAAATGCCGTATTAAACTTGCAAACGTAGCACTGACTAACAAAAAGACAATTGAAAAACACAGACGAAAGGACTCAAAATTCACAAACGTGGCTCCTTCCGAGTCATTTGTAACAGCGTCTTCTTGGACGACATGTTCCGTGTACGGCTGGCAAAATGATTCGAAAGGATTAACGTAACGATATAATCAAAGGCCTGGCGTAGAGGTTTCTACTCTATTCAGAGTTCGGCCAGTAAACCTTCATAAAATAAAACTATATATATTCAATAATTAAGTTTTTCAACTAGGATTTTTAAAACGACCGAATCTGCTGGTGAACATCGTGACGTTACCCTTTCTCAGCTTCCTAATGCGCAGTACATTCGGTTCGAAATGGTCAACTTTACCGCTGCCGTGTATGCTGGATTTGGCGTCCCCTTTGGTGCCATGTTTTTGTGTAGTGATGCAATTAGCGGCGCAAATCCTCTGAGAAGTTATCATTCACCGCCCGTACTTATATTCTTAAATATTCTTCTCTTTTTCAGAGGGCCAGTAATGGCGCTAAAACCATAAGCCATATTGGACTTGGGCCATAGTTAATGCTTAGGTCCCAACCATTTGAAGAGAAATGGAGCATCACTTAACCTTCTTAGACTAGATGCTCCCAACGACCATTTTTAAAGAAATCTTTGTTCTTTTCACCAAACAGAACATTCTGTTCAACTATTCTCTCCGACTATTCATTTCAATTTTCCTTTGATATCTACTGAAGGCTACGTGGGTTCCCGGTGTCTTCTTAAGGTGGATACCAAATCCTCCCTATCTCCAATGGTTGCATGGACGTGGCCAGGTGAGCGATCGAGGAGTGTCTTTGTAGAGATTATTGCGTGAAGAAACAGATCAGTACTGTATGTCAACGAATTATCGTAGCTCCATCCACGAGGTGTGCCAATGTCAATGCTAATACTAATGCTAAAGGTCAAAGATTTATTCCAATTAAATTCCGAAAAAGTTCCGAAAAGTTTCCAGGTTCTACCGTCATCAAAAACTATCATGTTACAACTTTTTTATGGGTTTGTGCTGGTCAAACGGCCCATTAAGACCACGGCGACGTTACAATGTTTTGCTAAGAAACTCTTATGAGTTCTGCTTGTCTCCATTTCATCAGGTGTCCCACATTTCCAAGGTCTCGCTCCATTTAGTCTAATCAACTTTCTCGCTGCGCACCTCTGTTCCTTGTTCCGGCCAGGTTAGAGGCAAACACCATTTTAGTGACTTTAATGTGTTAACCATAGAATTGCACTAACACCTCCAAATGCCGTTTTCACATACACTAAACTGGAAGCTCCAAATGCTTGCAAGTCCAACACGGGTATTATCTACGTTTAATGCCCATATGTCTTTCAAATCCCATTTTCAACTAATTTAAGCAGTAATATCAACATTTTCGAGTTTAGTTATCTTTATTTTCGAGTTCAGGTATCTTTATTAAGTTCTTTCAAACAAATTTACTTGATGTGTCCTTCATTTTTATCAATAACATCCTCAAGACGACGCCGGAAGCTAGAAATCGCCTTTCGGACGTCATTTTTCGACATCAACTGGCATACGCGTTATGACAGACTTCAGGGTCTTCACACAAGGGTAAGCTGTTTTGCAGGCTTATGTTTCAACATACGCCCAAATCGAATAAAATGTTTTCCATAAGCCATCGTTGGGTTTGATTGGACATGTGTCAAGGCACTCCACCTAGTTCCAGGACAACTTATTGATCCTTGGAAAAGCTGGCCTTCATCTAGGAAAGCAATGATTTAACACCAGCATCTATGAAGACAGGTGGCATTTTCAAACCGTTGGACGTCACCAAGAAAAAAATCATGACACCAGCCAGGTGGTTGGTTTGGAACTTAAAATTCACTTTCTTCGGAGCATTCTCAATTTTTTTCGGTGCAATGTACTGGTATGTGCGGTTGTTGGACTGAGCATCGACGCTGAACAGCTTTTTATCAGAGAACAGGATTATCATTTGTTCCTTCTTCAAAGCAATCTATTCGAACGAGTCGCACGTAGTTCCTTTACCCACTCCGTAATCAAGCGGCGTTAATTCTAGCTTCTTTTCTAGTCTTCTTTGATGATTCATCGCATGGATTTTTCAGAAATGCTCACTTCCTTGGCAGGTTTCCTGATGGAACGTATGGGTTTGCTTGCAATCTTTGCACACACCGATTTGATCACGTTTGGCATACGTGCAAACCGCGGATCTCCACTATGAAACAGATGAATTGGCAGGATTTATTAAAACAAAACCGATACCCCACATGCTAATTTCCGCACATTTCATAGCACCTTCTAGCACAATATTAAAAGGGAGGCAGGGAAGACCATCGTCTTGTCGAAGTCCTTTGTCTGTTTCAAATGAGTTCGATAATGCACCTGATATTTTTACACAGCACTGCACACCATCCATTGAAGCCTTGATTAGTCTTTCCAGTTTCCCGGGGAAACACTTCTCATTCAAAAAAATTCCATAGCTCATCACGATCAGTAGTATCGTATGCGGTGTTGAAATCGATGAATACGTGTTGGGTAGGGATTTGATGTTTGTGAATTTTTTAAGGATCTGCTGCAAATGTGGAGTTGGGCTACCTACAAATCTGTTTACTAGTAGCGATCTATGGCGGAAGATGATCTGGGAAACTACTTTACAGGTCACGTTAAAAATAGTGATCGCTTGGTAGTTCGCACATTCCAACTTATCATAGGTATGTTGGGCATATAACTTTCTCTTTCCACTTCTCCGGTAGTTGCACAGTATTCCAGATTCTGCTTGTCAGTCGAAGCAGACAAATCACCAACTTACACGGGCCCATTTGTATAAATTCCGATCCTTTCCTGCTGCCTTCTTGTTGTTCTTTATCTGTTTGATAGCGTCCTTAATATAATTCATCGTGGAAGTTGGTACATCTCCCTCATCCCTCGTCCGCCGTACCGATGAACCCATTCCTCATGTTGACGAACAAACTGTTCAAAAGATGATGCGAGGTTTTTCAAGAAAAATTTATCATTTCATCAATACCGGAACGAAATAAGATTGTTGACAGTTTTTCTCTGAAAGTGGAATAAAAAAGTTTGGTGAGTTCAGATCTTTCGGCACGAAATCGAAATCATTCGCCACGTCCTTCGTGTAGTGACATGTTGCCAAATCCGTCCAGAAGATTGCCGGACTGTCGAGAGCCTTAAGGAGAGGGAGAAGCCGCTTTTGAAGACACTCTTCCAAATACACCTGCCCATTCATGGTGCTTGCGGTAACGGAAGGTGTACTCCGCTTTCCGCAAGTACAAATTGCTTGCCAAATTGAGAACTTCTTGGTGAACTTCGACATCTTCTGTGTCCGGAGATTCTCGGGAACATCACACTTATCCTTGGAAGTCACATACAGGTTTCCAGGAATCCGGTTGAAGTCCGCCTTCACATATGTCTCGTCATCCATTACGCAGCAGTGTGGGTTCGTTAACTTCTGGTCGTACAACTTCCGGGCACGGCTTTTTGCGAGTGTATTCTGTTTTTCGTCACGGTTTGGGGATATCTAAACCTCAAACGTACGTAGTTCAGCTCGAGTTTTGGTATTCTACACGAAAGTCTTGCTTACCTGCAGCTTTTTAGCCCGATCTCGAACTGAGGCGTTCGATTTCCGTTTACAGGCCCCGCGTTTGTGATCGTTCTCGTTGACCTGACGGCTTTTTTCCGGATCTTCACTTCCGGTCAACAGTCAGACGTTCTTCGAACCGTTTTATGATACCAGACACCGAGTAATTCGCGATTCCCAACTTTTTTTTTTCGATGGCACGATGCGGCAGATCCTTATTCTCAAAGTACTCGTGCAAACCTTTTTCACACATGCACTGTTTTTTCGTCCCCATTTTGAAAACTTTTACACACCTGATAAAATAAGCTCACAGAGTGTAAACAATACACAATAAACTATGTCTACCCAAAATTTCAATTAATTTTACCCAAAGGATCAAAAGTTAGATGTGCGGATTTTAAACGGTACAACCTTTAGAAGAAGATGCATATATTATATTCGAGAAAATTAATTCTTAAGAATGACCAAATTTAAAAAAAATATAGCTCATTCTTAAACAGACAACGATGTTACGTGATTTTGAAAAATTATTAAGTTGTATTTTTGACAATTTTTCATTTGATTGAATGTCCATTGGACTAAAAAATCTTTCAACGAATTGTCCCAAAGCCTATTTAAAAAAAGGATAATTGTAACTTCTCGGTGATACACTTTAGTCAGATGATTCGTGAGCAATTTTATTCAAGCTGATCTCGAACTGTTTGAACGCTGTCGAAAAACTGGTAATACGTTGATAATTGTTTGTATCCGAATTATCGCCAGCTACGGAAACAAAAAACATAAATCAGGTCTTTCATCATGTTGGAAATTTACCTGAACTCCACTGCTAGAATTTAGATTTTCTTATCGCTGAAAATAACGGGATGTAACGGGATTATGTGAATCAATGCTTTCTGTCTCCCCAACATAATGGCATGTTTTGTTCTGTTCCAACTTGTTCAGTTGTGTTCAAAATGCCGTCGAAGCAAGAAAGCAAGAAGTTTTATCAAACGAACATAAATCACGGGAAAAAGTTCACTGTGAACCATTTTAAAACCGAGAATGTTCTAGTTTAAACGATCTATTGTATCCTGGCCTCTTCAAGAACAGCTCGTAGGAGTGGTAGTGGAAGACCGGCTAAATTAATGGACAAGAAAAAACTTAGAATGCTCCATAGTACTTTTAACAATAAGGATTCAACTAGTCAATCTGATGCAGTAAAAAAGTCCAAGACTACGCAACCTTACATTTGCAAGACGTTGAAGAAGATAGGAATAATCTGCCACAAGAAATCAAGAGCACCAGAATACACAGAGCAACAGATATCAACCGTAAGATCGCAATGCCGCTTGTTGACCCGAAATTACGCCGGAAATTGTTTTGTTTTGGATGATGAAAGCTACTTCCCTCTCTCAAAAACCTACATCCCAGGAAACGATCGATATTATTCTGATAACATTTCTACTGCATCTCCGAACGTGAAATATAAGTTTTAGCATAAGTTTGAGGAGAAGGTGATGCGTTATATTGCCATATCTGAGAGATGAATTTCCTACCCAGTGGCTTGGCTACTAATCAAGAAGTGTACCAAAATCAATGTTTTAAGAAAATATTGATTCAAAAATATCATGCAGATGGAAATTACGTGTTGTGGTCGAATAAAGCGTCGTTGAATTATGCGAGAAAAACACAAGCCTTCTTGGAAAGCCAAAACATCGCGTATTTACCAAAAAATCGCAATCCAACAAATTTGCCCCAGTGTCGCCCGATAGAAGATTTCTTTGGATATTTGAGTTTGCTGGTGTACAAAAGGAACTGGAGAGCCAAGGACTATTGCAAACGTGCTTTTGCATATGAAAAGTAATAAACGATCCCTTAAATATTGAAAATAGTGCCATAATAAACGCATAAGACTCTGGTGAATATCCATAAAAAAATTAAAATGATCCGTAAAATTCATCACTCTCATCCATACCTTAAACAAATTTAGCAATAAAATGTCCAAAACTTACCGTTTTATATCTGGGGCATGATCATGAAAATTGTAGGGATTACTCATAAACATATTGCTAAGGATCCATAAAAGGTTCAATAACTTTCCTTAAACTTGTAAAATTGATCCATAGAACGTAACCTTTGTGCAATAAAATATATTCGCATGTTCCATAAAGTATTTGAAATTTTTCATTAATAAATTGGCAATGATCCATAAAATGATGAGTAATGAACAATAAGCTTATAATAATGATACTTAGTAAATCAGCTTTGTTCGCTAAATCATATGGTATAATCCATCAATTATTCCTGCATTTTTCCTGGTAGGGGCACTATTTTTTAAATTTTGATCCCTAAAGATTGTAAAATTGATCCCTAACTGCATTACTACTCAGATTTAGTTACATGTCCGTTTTTTCAAGTATCCGGATAAAATATTACTGCTAAAGAAAAGCGGAGTTTCTCCGTAGTCGTATTGAGAATTGAAGAACTAAACGGTCGATGTTTCCGACATCCGAAGCGTTAACATAGCGTAGATTAGATTCCAGGCAAATGACTGATTCAAGCATTTGCCCGGTATAATGCAAACGGAGGATGTGTTTTCTTAGTTTGGTCCGACGAGCGATAGCGAGTTGGACAGCAAGCGTCTGCACGGCATATATTAAATCAAATTTTCTGGAACAACAGTTTAATCGAGTCATAAATTTGACCTGTAGTTCTTTATGTGCAGGAAAGCTCTTTACCAAATTGCTTTACAAACATGTGTCGCAGTTGCGGGGAGATCAAATAATGTTTAGTGCACAAAGATGGCTTGTTATGAATCCCTTTTTTGAAATTACTAGAGACTAGTTTTGAGACTAGTTCCAAGAACTGGCCACTTTCACGGATGTTCCGAATCTTCCGGGTGGCCACCATACGACCTCTGAAGGAACATCTTCAGTCCACGAATTGAAGTTCATACTACTTTCACAAACTAGATTTTGATTGCAAAAAAAAAAAAAACGTTTTTTGGGACTAATTCTAAGAACTGGCCACTTTCACGGATGTTCCCGATCTTCCGGGTGGCCACCATACGACCTCTGAAGGGATATCTTCAGACCACAAATTGAAGTTCATTATACTTTCACAAACTAAATGTTGATTGCAAAAAAAAACGTTTTTTGGGACTAATTCTAGGAACTGGCCACTTTCACGGATGTTCCGAATCTTCCGGGTGGCCACCATACGACCTCTGAAGGGATATCTTCAGTCCCTGAATTGAAGTTCATTATAATTTCACAAACTAAATGTTGATTGCAAAAAAAAAACGTTTGTTGGGACTAATTCTAAGAACTGGCCACTTTCACGGATGTTCCGAATCTTCCGGGTGGCCACCATACGACCTCTGAAGGGACATCTTCAGTCCACGAATTGAAGTTCATACTACTTTCACAAACTAAATGTTGATTGCAAAAAAGTCGTCTCTTTGGGACTAATTCCAAGAATTGACCACTTTTACGAAGGTTCCGGATCTTCCGGGTGGCCACCATACGACCTCTTAAGGGATATCTTCAGACTACAAATTGAAGTTCATTATACTTTCACAAACTGAATGTTGATTGCAGAAAAGTCGTCTCTTTGGGACGTATTCCAAGAATTGACCACTTTTACGAAGGTTCCGGATCTTGCTGGTGGTCACCATACGACCTCTGAAGGGATATCTTCAGACTACAAATTGAAGTTCATTATACTTTCACAAACTAAATGTTGATTGCAAAAAAAAAAATGTTTTTTGGGACTAATTCTAAGAACTGGCCACTTTCACGGATGTTCCGGATCTTCCGGGTGGCCACCATACGACCTCTGAAGGGATATCTTCAGTCCATGAATTGAAGTTCATACTACTTTCACAAACTAGATGTTGATTGCAAAAAAGTCTTCGTTTTGTGAATAGTTCCAAGAACTGGCCACTTTTACGGAGGTTCCGGATCTTCCGGGTGGCGACCACATGACCTCTGAAGGAACATTTTCAGACCACGAATTGAAGTTCATTCTATTATACTTTCATAAACTAAATGTTGATTGCAAAAAGAAAATTGCATCCATATGGGACTAATTCCTAGAACTGGCCACTTTTACGGACGTTCCGGATCTTTTGGAGAGCCATATGATTCCCAGCATGGTTCTCAATGTTGATCAAACAAAAATTGCATTTTTCTTTCAATGTTTGGATGCACACCACGCTGACTTTGAAAGCAATTCACAAAGTGAGCTAACAATATTATTGCTATGATTCTGGGGAGGAAGGAAAAACCTGAAGTCCGATAACCAAATTTGATAAGACTCGAAATTTACAAAATATTTCAAAAAAAATTTCACACCATATGAAAGGTATTGATAATAGCTAGAAACTGTCGTGCGTGAAATTTTGGTTTTCCCAGATTTTCCCTAACAAATAATTTAAAGACTTCTGATTTCGTTCCGCTGAAACGGTCACCTTAAGTGCATAAAGTTGATTTGTTATGAATCATGTTTTGAAGATTATGATTTGCTGTACAAACTATTAGAGATCATTGGCAATTTATTTATGGAACATTCACAATAATTTATTGATGATATGCACATTAGCCTGGGACACGGATATATGAAAGAAAAAAAATTCCGCTCCCAATTGATTTTTTGAAGCCTTATGGGTCCAATAGTAACAGTGCAAAATTTCAGCACGATCGGTGAAACTATGTTTTAGCGCCCTTGGTTTTAATTTTCCATAGGATTTTCTATGGGGAAATGTACTTTTGCAGATAAAAATCTGATGCGGTGACCCATTGTTCTCTAAAAAATAAATTAATCCAATCGTTCTCTGGGAAATTATCCAAGGAAACTTTTCTCTCAAGACCGCAAAGTGATTCGATGCATGTGGAGAAAGTTATTGAGCTAAAACTGATTACTATCCAAACGAACGGCTCATTAGACTGTTTTTTCTAGCAGCACTGCCACCTGCAGCATGTCCTGCAGCCTACTGCTGTTTGCGCGAAGCAACCACGTAGTGTGGGGCGTTCAGTCAGCATGGAGAAAAGCCAATCACATGCGCATATAATCTTCGATTTGGATGATACCTTGCACATGCTTAATGTATAGTGGACCAAGCGTTTTTAATTATATGATCATGCACAAAACTCATTTAAACAATAAAACATTTTAGCATTTCCATGGAAATGGCCATCAAATTTGGCAACTCAATTTCACCTTACTGTATGTACCTTACCTTAGTGTATCTCAATGATGTTAATCTGCTACTTGGGTCCTTCAAATTTTCTTTTACCGTTGATTTCAAACTGTACTGGATATGACATTCAAGACGCTTTATTTTTACAATGTCAGCTTGATATATTCACCGAGTGGTGTGAAACAAATCGTAAAGATCTTACTTATCGAGGTGATTCAGCGCAAATTTCTGCGCTTCGATTTAAGACACCTTCCATAGAATGATCCATTTAATTTGCCCAGCTATGATGCGCGATGTGAACTAATAAGTCTAGAGTTACTGATTATACGTCGTGATGTTTCAAAAACGCTCACCTTTCTCACCTTCCTCAATCGAAAATCGATTGTCCTCGGCTGTTGTCGCTTCTCAACATAAATATTCCCTACTGTCAAATTCACTCGACTTTGTTCATTTTAATACATGGTACTTGAACTACTTACGGGCATAACAAACCATTTTGGAGTATGTGTCGATCCTTTAACCGAATTTGACTTCGATGTTCCTCTTTCCACTTTTCGAAAAAGATTTTACGAAGTACTCACAGCTCCACAGAACAATACACGTTAGATTTTTTTTTGTTCGCGTTAGTTTATTATTATGTATTAAGTAGATTTAAACAATCATTGTATCATTTGGAAGCTATGTAATTTTCTGTTGATACGAAAACAAGAGGAGGTTTTTTGTGCCCATTTTAGAAAAAGTTCGTAGCTGCAGCTCTACTCAAATGGATTCCCCCCTTTTCCCTGCTCCAAATAAGGAAGAAGAAAACATCCAGAGTAGAGTAAGGCCACCTGAAAAAGAAATGTAAGCTGAACCTGAATCTCTGCAAAATAAGATATGCTCGGAAAATAACGAAGAAATTTCTCTGTCAGACAATTTACTCTGAACATTATAATTCAAAAACTTGTTTGAATTATAATGTCAAATCTGACTTAGATAAAAAATGTATTTCAGCCAATGTGCCGCTACTAGACTTCAATATGTTATCGGTTTAATTTTTCGGTGGTACTCCACAACTTGCAAGAGCTATCCGTGTTGCTCGGGATCCTTGGTGATCGGGTTGTTGAGGTTGGAAACAAGCTTCACGGCCCTTTCCGCAACATTATTCACAACAGTAAGGGCCTTTACTCGCTGCTGTGCTGTTGAAGAGATAAAATCCACAATCATTTTCAATAATAATAATGTACTTTTTGTTATAAATCGTACTAATTTTCATATTACTCGTTTCGGTTGGTCTATTACCATAAATGATAGATGAAAGAAAAATTAATATGATATTATGGTTGATTATACTTGCTTGCCTCTTAAATATTCTTAAATAAATACTTCATGTGTTTGTCTTCAATTATGGCTTCGAGTATCATACTCGCATTTCTGTTAGAAATTCCAGTTCTTTCAAATGCTGCTGCAACGTTCGGAGTTGTGATGTTCACTTTTTTAAACGGGGTACCTCTGAATACAGTCAAGAGAGGATTAAATGTTTGTTTTCATTAGGTATTTTCAACCTAGTAAATAAATTACTTACTCTTCTCCTTTCCTTGCTTAGAATTAACTTTTTTATCATTCATTCTGTTTTTTTTTCTCATTGATTTCACAAACTTCTATGATGTCCACCCCACTTTCCCCGCATAGTATAACACAAGGTAGCGGATCGGAGAGACTGTTTTTAAACAGCTTCGGCAGCCGAAGAGGTTTTGCTTTTACAACGTTGTGTATCTGTAACAAAATAATTCATTTTATATTGAATTCAATGCAATGCACTATGGGCCAAGAATTCAATTTGGAACCGCGGAAAAATAAAAAATAGTGTTATTATTTTTTCCGCTAGGTTGATTTCTCATATGGGCCATAGTGCAATGTTATTAAAATTACCTCGTCATTTTTCGTACAACGTTTGTAGACATATTTGCACCTCTTTGTTGGCATTCTATTTGCTTGGAACGCGTTCAAAACTGGGCCAACCAACGGAATCCACACTTTTGACCGCAAACATTTTTCTGCTGTTAATTGTTCCATTCTCTTCAAATCTAACTTGCCACGGAAGCTTTGTGTAAATTTTTTCAAACGGTGTCAACTATGCGCAGCGCATGTTATTGGCTGACTGCTAGGACGCTGACTGAACGCCCCACACCACGTGGTTGCTTCGTGCAAACAGCAGCAGGCTGCAGGACATCCCGAGCAGAAGCGAATAACTTGATAACTGGCCTTAGTATTTATGAGCTCAGAATAAGAGGTAAAATACCTGAGGATAATACCATCAAATTGTTCCCACAATGTCATGCGAATACCGAATTGAGGTAAGACAATACCAAAATAATACCTCTAAGGTGACCAGATACTTACCCAGGTATCCGGAACATCAAGTTTAGTTATTCTAGAGACATTTTGCTTGCAATTCTTAGGTATTTTGCTTAGGTATTTTACCTCTTAATCTGAGCTCTTTAATACCAAGGCCAGTTATCAAGATCAAAATTAGGTATTCATATGCTTTTGTGTTCTGCTCGGGATGCTGCAGGTGGCAGTGCTGCTAGAAAAAACAGTCTTATGAGCCGTTTGTTTGGATAGTAATCAGTTTTAGCTCAATAACTTTCTCCACATGCATCAAATCGCTTTGCGGTCTTGGAAGAAAAGTTTCCTTGGATAATTTTCCAGAGAACAATTGGATTAATTTATTTTTAGAGAACAACGGGTCATTGCACCAGATTTTTATCTGCAGAAGTACATTTCCCCATAGAAAATCCTATCGAAAATTAAAACCACGGGCGCTAAAATATAGTTTCACCGATCGTGCTGAAATTTTGCACTGTTACTATTGGACCCAGAAGGCTACCGAAAATCAATGGGGAACTCGTATTTAAATTCTGTCCCAGGCTAATGCACATATGTTGGTTCAGAAATGTTACATTCTGTGGATCAATTTTGCAAGTTTAAGGAAAGTTATTGTACCTTTTAAGTATCATTTGCGATATGTTAATGGGAAATCCGAACAGTTTTATATTTCAAATCCCTCATATATAACGGTTAATTTTTGATATTTTATTGCTAAATATTGTTAAAATTGTGGATCAAATTGATGAATTTTAGGAATCATTTCTATTTTATTTTCTGTGGGTTTTCACCAGAGTCTTGAACCATAAGAATTCGTTTTTTATAGAACGATTTTCAATTTTTCATGGATCATTTCTTCAGTTTTAAAGGTGCAAACATAGGGCAGCCATAGTTCTTTACGTGCACGAGTTCTCTTTTCCAAATTTATTGGGAAACATGTGTCGTAGTTGCGGTCGAAAAAGAACGCGATATCGCAAAAGTAAGTCAGCTTTCTGAAAATTAAAAATCTTCTTCAAAGTGATCCTTCTTTTTCAGCAATATTTAATCCACATATATAAAGTCCAGGATCGATTTTCCCGTAGTTAAAATTAAAAAAAATTAAACCCAAAATTGGAATAATTCCGGCATAATTTAGGGATCATACAAATTATTTTAAATGCACAAAATTGATTTGCTATGGACCATATTTAGAAGTTTCTGGTTCATTTTCAAACCTATTTTGGATCATTGGCAATTTATATATGGAATATTCAATAATTTATTGATCATGTGCATATTTTTTAGTTCACAAGCGTTACATTCTAAGAATCAATTTTACAAGTTCAAGAAACGATATTGAACCATTTATGGAATATTTGCAAATTGTCCCTACAATTTCATCGATAATACCCTAGATATAAAACGGTACATTTTTGACATTTTATTGCCAAAACTTACATAAAGTATTGATCACATTGCTGTATTTTATGGATCATTTTCATTTTTTTATAGATTTCATCAGAGCCTTATGGGTCATAAATACGTTTTTTAAGGAACGAATTTCATTCTTTTATGGCTCATTTCTTCAGTTTAAAGGTGCAAACTGAGGGTTGCCAAAGACTGTAAACAACTAATAAATACAATCAAAAGATGCATTCGCCAAATCGACAAAGAAGCTGTACAACGCTCCTGTTTAAACATCAAGCTTCTTCGAACAGCTTATGACGGAACGTATTCAAATGTTCATTAATCTTTTTTTATAGTAAAGGGACGTGCCTTCAAAATAAATCAATCAGTTTTCCTTTCTATAAACGAGTCTCTTTGTTTTGGCCCTGAAAGAAAATTCTCATTTTTTAGTTATACCCCGTTACAATTGAAAAATTATTTCAAACTTGATCAAATTCACGATGTCCAAAGATGAGGATGCGTTCTAAATTTTCATGATATTAATTACGGGATCTTATGACACAGGTGTTCTTCCAGCAACTGAAACCCCCAGTTCAATAAGCAACTCTTCATTCTCTCGTCGTCGAATACTTTGGTTTCCAACTGCAGCTAAATGGAACATCATAAAGTGAACGATATAATAGAATTTACTCTTATAGATACCAAACCACTTTTTTTCAGCATTTTATTATCTTCTTCTTATTTCTTTTGTTCTATACCCACATATTCCCACCCCGACCGCATCCTATCTCCTCGTCGACGTCGTTCGATTTTCCAACATACTTTTCAACCAACAGTCTTCTTCGGATGGACAACTAGCTCTAACGAACTCACACAGGCGCACACACGGCAGTATACAAGAATCACCACATCTATTATGGTACAAAACCCAACTGCAGCACACAGAGGGAAATACTTGTTCCTTGGATTTATTGGTAATCGTCACATCTGCGGCCGAACTTCCTCCAGTGCTGCTTTCCTGAGACACTCTGCGTGGTTATAAGTGTGTATGGGTGTATGCGGTTGGGGTATGTGTGATAAAGTCCCTTGCCTTCACCCGAACGAGAAACGAAGGTGGTGGGTTAAGAATGTGGACGATGTTAGAACGGGGTGGGAGTGCTCTCTAGTCCGTAAGACGGTACAAAGCGGGATAAAAGACTTTCTGGACTAACCAACCACTCTGCACTACATTCTGTTGGCTTCGACGAAGTATGCAAATTGTCTCCTGGGGCCAGTTTGAGTCGGTTGGTGACATAGGCTAGGGTGTGCACATAGGGACCGTTTCCAGTGCCAGTGGCGTCGTCGGGTGACCACCACCGCCACATGTCTTGATGACGACGATGATGATGGCAAAAAGTCTCTGGCTTTGGTGGGTTGGGGATTGCTGCTAGAAACAACTTGCTGCGAAGGCGATTTGGAATGAATGACTGTTAATTTGATTCATCTCGAATGAAGTCGGTTTGATGGTTCAGTTGACGAACTGAACTCAAGCAAGATTTTAAGATTTTGTATTTTAGTAAAACAAAAGTTCTATCGCCTCCTGATTTGATTATCTTCTGATCGTTATGTACAGCATGGATGATGTTCTACATCATCGCATTTTATTTTCCCGAAGGATGAGTGTCTTGCCACTCTAAGAAGGGTCGGCTCCATTATTCTTCTTTTCGCCGGGAGTGTTAGGGAATCATTCTTTGGATTATTTTCGGTTATTGAACAAGGTTTTGATGGTGTGAGGGTTAGATGGTGTACAACGAGATAGACGATGATGGGATTTTTGTTGGGGTGAATTGTTGGTAAGAAGATGGGATGTTTTCTGATGCGGTACTGATCTTGAAAGTTGTTTAAATAATGCTAAGAAGAGTTCCGATTCTCAAAGAGGAAACATTATTTTCTTATAATTTGGCTATTGGAATATATAATAGATTTGCTCACTAAAGGAGATTATCCAGTTTATTGAACTTAAATGAGCATACGTTAGAAAATTGTAAATCGAGACGAATGCTTGGAAGCCAGAAAGTTTTTATTGAGAAGAAGTCCAGGTATAAGTATCAAAAACCCGATGGGGGCACTCATACGCAAACTATTTAATTCTGAAGCCGATGGTTTCTGCTTATAGGCATCCCTGATCTACCAATAGCAGGACTAACAGGACCGTGTTTCCGACCATTCCTAGGAGAATCTTTAAGAGTACATTGTTCTCCATATTTTCTAACTCACACGATCCGACGCTCACACCCACTTCCTTGGCCAATTTCCTTAAAGGGATTCCACATTCCACAAAAAAAAATCGAATAGCAATTCATTTAGTGGGCAGCAAATGAGAAATTGATTGAGATATTTGAATACAATATTTAATCAGTTTATTTCCTTCTTTCGATCATATCCAACTAAATTTCAGATCTGCCCTGCACAACATAAAGCGAGTACAGTCGGGTACCGATCTTTTCGGTTAATTGGGACCGAAAAAATCGAAACCGTAAAGATCCGCAGCTTATAGGATTTTCACTAATTGGGGGAATAAGGTCTATCTCAGTTGTTTCAAGTGATAAATATCTATAGTTTTTAGCAGAATTGTTGTACGGGGTTGGACCAACAAATCTATGTCACTGGATTCCGGTTTCATTGGGAATTTCACCGCTTTACTTTCGAGTTACTAAATATGAGTGCTGTGACGCGTTCGGATAAGGTGTTATTAAAGGGTGTTCCGATCAAAATTTGGTCAAACAGTAATGTGTGTGAGTCGATCAAAGTTTTTATTAATAAGTAAAATTCTTTTTCTTTTTCAAGTTCAGTTAATACAGAATACAGGAGAAATGGAGAAATATTCAGCTAAGCTTCCTTTTTACCAAATGCGAATTGCCGGGTCTTTCGTTTAACACCTTCCATGAGATTTTGTACAGTCTCCTTGTTCACTTTATTCGCCGCAGAACGCCAGTTTGGCTTGAACTGTTTCTCGCTCACAACAGCTTTTAGAGTCTTCTTAAGGTTCCGCTTGACGATGGTCCAATATTGTTCGATTGGGCGGAGCTCTGGCGTGTTTGGAGGGTTCTTGTCCTCGGGCACCACTTGAACGTTGTTGGCAGCATACCACTCCATAGCCTTTTTTTTCCGTAATGGCAAGATGCCAAGTATTTAACGGAACTATAGTATCGCTTTAGGAAAGGCAGAAGTGTCCAGTTGAACGCGCCACTCCCAGCTTCTTTGCGACATCACGGACGGACAACTCTTTTTGTCGTCGCTGTGGCCTCCGGCTTTTGATTATCCCCCGATCCAGCTTTCCTGGCTTCACCGAACACTTTTAATACGTTGGTAACAGTTGATTTAGCTACATTCAACAATCTCGCCAACTTGGCGTGAGAGTAGTTTGGATTTTCGTCATGCACGTGCAACATTTTGATGCGTTGCTTCTCTTCCTTCGACGACATTTTGATAACTGAAGTGCTAATCTCAAAATCACATTAGAGGCATGATGCTACACGTACATATCTTCAAATGTGGGGTGTGCAAAATTTTTTAATGCACGTTGAAAGGAAATGCGTCAAGTTTAATTCAACCAAATTTCGATCGGAACACCCTTTAGTTTCATCCTAGAATATCTCGAGAGCCTCACCAGTTAAAACATATCAGTCTTGAGAAAACTTGTCCTAGTGGCCAAGCCCTTCCTAGAGGTTCAAAATTCGGTCACTATACGGCGCTAGTGTGCTTATATTCTTCCAGTTTCTGATTGCTAGATCTCGAGAACCTTACTAAAGACTGGACTCGGAAACCATGATACACACAAAAATGATCACCAAAAATTCATTTTAAATCGGATACTTCTCAAATTTTCAGGGATTGAATAACTTTATATCAGCTATGTTTTTTGACAATTTATTTATTGAATTTCCTCCCCCAAGCTGAATGCTCGTACATTTCTCTTAACACAGCTCATGAGATCTTGAGCGAGGCTTTGTCCATCTTCCTTACACGATTTCTCCCAGTTTTTCTTCAAAGCTTCATTGGTTTTGAATGTTTGTCTGCTCTTCTTCCACTTCTTCTTCATTATCGCCCAAAACTTTTCGATCGGACGAAGTTCTGGTGTATTTGGCGGGTTCGCCTCCTTCGGGACCACATTAACGCCCTTCGCTTCGTACCAATCCATTACAGGCTTGGCGTAATGGCACGAAGCGAGATCCGGCCAAAACAGCGTGGGACCACGGTGAGAGCGGAGGAAGGGCAGCAAGCGCTTCTGCAAGCATTCTTCTCGATAAATCTTCCCGTTCATTGTGCCGGTTGTAACGAACGGCTTGCTGTACCGTCCGCACTCGCAGATCGCCTGCCACAACAGGTACTTCTTCGCGAATTTGTCCATCTTTCTCTTACGGAACTTTTCCGGAACCTCCATGCGGAACGTACCGATAAAAAACTCGAGGCCGGGGATTTGTTTGGTGCCGTTATAGACGAGACAGCCTGGCTTGACCAGCCACTCACGGTACAGCTGCCACGCACGCAATTTGGCCACCGTGTTTTGCTTGTCAGTCCGGTTTGGCGCCTTCCTGACCTTAAAAACACGTAGCCCAGCCCGCTTCATGGTCTGCAGGATGAATCATTTCGGCGAATTGCCCTTTTTGGCCACGTCTCGGGTGGAAAGGTTCGGGTTATTCTTAAAGTACTGCCTTATCTTCCGCGCCTTCTCTGGGTATTCCGTTTTCAGTTTTAGGCCGTTTCCAGCGCGCCGCTCGATGGTCTTCGTCTCCTGGAACATTTTCACAACGTGAGACACGGTAGAATGGTGGATTCCAAGCCTTTTGCCGATCCATCTGTGCGACTGACCAGGATTATCGATCACCGTGCCCAAGATTTGCTGGCGTAGCTCTTCTTGTTTCGAATGCATCCTGAAAACTACTCTACAGTTCGCGATAAAATATTGCACACATAAACATAACACTCTAAATTACTCAAGTAGTCCTCAAAATTTCATTAATTTTTACCCACGCGATAAAAAGTTACACTCAAAACAAAGTGTTTCATTTTTTCCGAGTCCAATCTTTAAATTTGCAACACAATGTTTTGTTATAGCTTTAATATAGGCGTGAGAGTGAAGAATCGGAACATTCGAATGATACTCGCATTCAATGGTGAATCATTTGAATATTACAGTGAATATGATATTTTCGATATTATGGTTTGGGTAATGAATTGTTAGACTTAAAGACTGTATTAGATGAAATTTGGCCAAACGCAATTGTTCGTAACTTTTTAGCGTGTGGGTAAAATTATTGAAATTTTAACTGAATGTATTTCATTGTGTTGTGTCAATTGTGTAAAAGGTTTCGTGAAAATCGGTCGAGTGATTTCAGTGATGGCTTCGAATGAAGAAATAGTGCGCCAACAAATTATGGGCACTCACTTCGAAAACCCAAACGCTTCTCATCGATGGATCGGAAAACAGCTCGGAATCGCACATTCAACCGTATCTCATGTGATCAAAACGTTCAAGGACCGTAAGACAACCAAGCGGAAAAATGGTAGTGGCAAAAAACGTGGCACATCAAATCCGGAGAAAGCCAGGATGGTATTGAACCAATTTAAGCGTTATCCCAACATTTCGATCAGGGATGTTGCGAAAAAGGCGAAAGTTTCAGTTTGTTTTGTGCAGAAAACAATGAAACGTTCTGGATTACATGTGTACAAGGTCCAGAAGGCACCGAACCAGAGCGATAAACAGAACTCGGTGGCCAAAACTCGTGCAAGAAAACTGTACAGGGAGTGGCTCACAAAACCGTTCTGCATTGTGATGGACGATGAGACCTACATTGAAGCCGACACCAAACAAATGCCAGGACAGGAACACTACGTCGCCACCTCTAAGTTGGCCGTTCCGGAGAGTGTACGGAAGAAGAAACTGTCGAAATTCGCCAAAAAATTCCTTGTCTGGCAAGCGATCTGCGGATGTGGCAAAATGAGTCAGCCCTTCATCACCTCTGGGACCGTCAACGGACAAATCTACAAGGACGAATGCCTCCAAAAACGACTTCTGCCCTTCTTAAGATCTCACGATGGCCCGACACTGTTTTGGCCGGATTTGACATCTTGCCACTAAGTCCGGCCCGTCTTAGATAATAATGTAGTTTTTGTACCAAAAGACGTCAACCCTCCAAACACTCCGGAACTTCGCCCAATTGAAAAATGTTGGGCAATCATGAAGGCAAAGCTCGTTAAAACTTCAAAACTGATAGAAAATGAACTTGAACTAAAGAAAGTGTGGTTAAAAGTAAGTAAGCAAGTCGGTCCTATCATTGCCCAAAATTTGATGAAAGGGGTCAAGGCAAAGGTGCGGGCATTTGGGTTGGGAGAAGAGGTTCAATAAACCAATGATGTCAAAACTTAACCATTTAGTAGTAATTTATTTCCAGAAAGTTTGAAAAGAATCGGGCTCAAGGAAAATTTTTGGTGAACTATTTTGTGTGTCCAAATTTTATCGAATACAGTCTTTAGTTGTAGAATTAGCCAAGAGCCACAATTTCATCTTGCATCATATTCAGAAATTTAGCTTCTGAAACAGGTGGGTCTGGCATCAATAACAGTCGGTGGTATTGGGATTGTTTGAATAGAACAGTTATATATATACCTACGTCAAGATTGAAAAATAATATTAAAGGATCAAACACTTGAAAACTAAAAACAGAAGAAAAAGAATATATGTATATTGGATATAGGTATCAACAACAACCGTTGAATTTTGAAGCTTTGAAATAAATCTTAAAAATAAGAAGAATAATCTAGGCCTTCATTCAAACTGCTATGGTACCAAAATTACATTCAACCAACATTCAACAATCTATTCTGGCACGAAATCTCCAAACAACCCTTCCAATGAAGAAACGCTTGTGCTTCCAAACTAAGCATGCAAATGTAGAGCGAACAGAAGGAAACTCATCTCAGCTTTTCCCCCGTCCAAGATCGGTTTGTTGTGCCGAAAACCACCACCCTCTTTTTATGTTTCTGCCTTACACTACGTGCCTGGTCACTTTTACATTGCCTTTGGTCGGTCGTTCGGTCGTTCGGTCGGCTGGTTGTAAGACGACCCTTCTTCCCTCCGGGGGTGCTCGTCATTCTACTCTTGTATACAAACACACGGATGCTGTTCGGTCTTTGGTCCATTCGGCAGCCATTTATTATTCTATGGGATAAGAGAATCGCTCGAATTCAAGATGGCAAATTATTGATTAAATATGAATTTCTTCTCCGACTGGTGAGAAAGGTTCGGTTAGGGAGTACCGAGTTGATATGCAAATTATCAATGGGAATTGTCTAATTGAGTTGAAAGGGACATCTGGAATCGAGGCTCGAGACGTGAGGGTACGTGATAATTGATGACGTGACTACATTTCGATGCCAAATCCCTTCTGTAGCTCGGATTGAAACCGATTAAGAAGAATTTCCATCATTTCCATTAACAGCTCTAAATCTACGGAAATACCGAATGGTTCAAGAATTCCTGTTCCTAGTCTTTTGCTGTGCAGCAAACTATCCCTGGTGGATTAAAAGACGAAGAATCTGACAAGAGCAAACTGAAGAATTTAATTAAAACACTGCAAGCACTTGTAATACTCTGCTACACTTGGGAAGATTAAGTCCCTCACTTGAGAACATGAGGTTGCATCCGGCGCACTGAAGCGGGCGAGTGTCAGAGAGTGTCATGCAGCTTGCTGAACACGGCGGACAATGGTCAAAAGTCCATGATGGGAGTACAAACAACAAAAAAACCCGAGATCCCAGACAGGAAGGAAACAACAAGTGCTAACACACATACAGGACTCGCCGGGACAAACCGTTCGTCGTGATACCGGTCGGGTAGGGCTCATAAAAAGAAATTACAGGATACGTGAAAACATACAACAATGCTGCAGCAGCAGCAAAGTGTGTCTACAAAGGAAAATGGCAAAACTTACGAAATGGTCCCGCTTGAGGACGATGGTGCTGTTGCTCTGCTCTGTTCACCCTGGTGAACTTATCCCGGATAAACAATTCGTTCTACATGTCCAACCCCACCACCGACAACGCTTGCGAGGGAAGGCTGAACCATTCACACCGCCATCCCCGTATTCCAAAACGGGACGATTGCGAGTGAGGGCAGAGGATGAGGCGAGGTTACGACCCCGGGGCCATCGCTGTTGACCGACATTGAAGAATCATCCCATTGTAGGATAATTTTCGTGTGACATTTGAACTACATTTCGCTGCCTTAATGAGTTCTGCCTTTTCGTGGCTGTTGGTAAGGGAGGGTGTTTGACTGTCTGTGTGTGTGATTACTATGAGTCAATTGCCTTCACGAATGTAGAATCAGAGGTTTGGTAGCGGTGTGCAGCTGTGTCAATTCAAAGAGCATCACCCTTGTTCATGGGTGAGCAGACAGTCACCACTCTTCGTAGTTGTTTTGATGATATGGCAGAACTCGTTTTTTTTTCAGCTGAAATCAATTTTATTAGGGCGAAGAACCGGATTACATATGGTATGTGAGCACGATGCGATAGTTCCAAGAGAAACTATCAGAAGGATTGGTTGACAAATTTTCTTTTACGGTTCAGTTAGGGTAATTGTATCAATAGTAGTTATCTGTTTACATCTTACTGCAGACTTTTAAGCTGAAGAAAAAGCGTTTTAAAAATTCTCAACTTAGTATCTTGAACGCTACACCTTCACAATTGAGAGGCTTTGAAGCCAAGGGGTGCAACGGACAAAATTTTCAAAACTGCCCCATAACTTTGGAGGAACACAGGATCGAAAAATACACACATTTTCGTAACTTGCACTCCTTGGCTTCTAGTCGTTAAATGGTGTAATAGTGCAGACCATCACAATCGATAGATGTCACTACGCCAGTGATGGCTAACCCAGATTTATAGTATGGAGCTTTTCAGAATATCAACGATTTCTTTTCAAACATTGCTTATTTCACCAAACAAACTTCTAAAGGGTGTATTAGATAAAAATGGTAAACACATATTTACTCACCAAAATTAAACGAATTATCGGATTTTTTTGAAATTTTCAGGGAATGAAAATCTACTATTGAGTTATGATTTAAGAAAAATTGGTTATGGAGAGTGTGAGCTGTTTAGTGGAATACCTGTAACTAGAAAATAAGAAGAATGATTAGTAATTTCCATTTAATTCCAACTACCTTTATTGCTTATCTTGACAGATACGCGTATTTCGTCTACAATGTGCAGACTTCTTCAGTGTCGTGTACTAATACTCGAGTATTAGTACACGACACTGAAGAAGTCTGCACATTGTAGACGAAATACGCGTATCTGTCAAGATAAGCAATAAAGGTAGTTGGAATTAAATGGAAATTACTAATCATTCTTCTTATTTTCTAGTTAAAAATTGGTTATTCAATTTCATCTCCCATCCTGAATGCCCACACCTTCATTTTCACTCCACCCATCAAATTTTATACAACCGATTTACCCAGTGTTTTTACCCAAATTATCTTCCACTCCAGCTCTTTTTTAATAGTTTTGGGAATTTTTCAATTGGGCAAAGTTCCGGTGAATTTGGTGGCTCCATATCTTTTGGCACAAGATTGACTCCGTTGGCTCGGTTCCACTCCAACACGTTTCGAGCATAGTAACAGGATGCTTCTTAAGGCACTTCAGTAGTTTCCGAGTCTATAAGGTTCTGACTGACAGACAGAAATTTATTTTTATATACATAGATTTAAGATAATTCAATACAGACTTCTTTCAAATTTGGCAGATCGACTGGCAATCAGTGTTTAACCACCTGTTACCTCATTGCAAGATGCTAACAGGCGGACCGAAAGATTGGATAAGCTTTTCCCCCCGGTTTTAGTCATTATGTATCTGGACGCAAAAAAAAAACGGACCTATATCGGAACTATGTAAATGAAAATTTTGAGTAGTTAAAATGAAAGTCATTTACTGCACTTTAAAAGAAGAATAACAAAATAAATATCCGATTCGGTTTTGATGGAATCTCGAACTTTTCTTCGAAAACCACTCTCATCATCTCTGTTGCATCCCGAGTCACCCTTTTCACTCTTCTTCAACTTCTGTTTGACAACTGCCCAATATTTCTCAATTGGGCGAAATTGAGGGCAGTTGGGTGAATTGATGTCCATCTCATAGAAATCCACACCGTTGCACAGTGATCGGAAAAGCCTTTTTTTACGGCGAAATTAATAACTCCTAAGGCTTACGTTTCCACATCATATGGTATTCTACAAAGTTGTATTTAAACAAGTTTTCCACCTTGCGGTGATAATTTTGTGGTTTCAAACTTTACCGCTAGGGCAGCGCGGTTGCTAACTTTTGAACGAAACACAATAGAAGGGTGATGTCAAAAAAAGTTTGTAGGGAATATTATTTCGAGCAGCTTTGCTGAAGACGCTAATTTTGCAGCTCTTCATTCAACCATGATAGAGCTATTTTTCTGCTCTAAATCAGGGTGTCTCTAAAAAATGATTTTTTTTTTATTATAACTTTTTTGTTTCTCATTTTGAGAAAATGTGATCTGGAATTAAAATATAGAAAATGTTGTGGGGCACATTTTTGCCCAACAAAGTTTTTAAATACAACTTATAATTCAAAAGTTACGGCTAATTTTAACTAAAAACATTCGTTTTTTCTTTTCGGCCGTATAATTGTTTAGGCGAGAATTGGATATTTAAACAAATTTTCCACCCTGTGGAGATAATTTTATAGTTTCGAACTTTACCGCTAGGGCGGCGCTGTTGCTAACTTTTGAACGAAACACAATAGAAGGGTGATGTCAAAAGCAAGTTTGTAGGGAATATAATTTCGAGCAGCTTTGCTGAAGCAGGGCTTGGAAATCATTCATGACCCTACTGAACAATAGAAAGACTATCGCCTATCAATGTCACTTTGCACCACCTCTAAATTTCTTAATATGTGTGCTCAAACTCGTGTATGAATTCTATTTATATCATTTGAATCTCAGAAAAATATAAGCATTTCACCGTGCTTCAAGAACAATTGAAAAATATGCCGTTCCCCTTGATTAAACATTCTGAGGACTGTATTTCACACATATCATATTGTAGCTTTTGAATGGGAGTATCTTTCCAAATGTAAAGCTAAATTGATAACGTTGATAACTGTCAGCTTTTGCCAGTGAATCAACAATGGTCCGAAAATTGGCCAATGGGAAAATGTAGTTCTCTAGTGTGTTAACCTTAAAAAAAAATACTTACGTTCCTAAAACAGGAATCCCTTTTAATTTCAACAACCGAAATAACTGAGTTCATAACACATTGGTACAATAAGTCCCAGGCCTAACTACCATATGGCGCCACTAATAAAATATCCATATAATTTTTCCTGTACAAGTACTCGAATGCACTTCCCAAAACGATTACTGCTACAAAATTTCATGCCACGTTTGATTTATTATTTATCGAGTCCTACAGGAGCTTGGTGACGCTACTTTTGCATCCGATTCTTAATAAACGATGGATTCTAGCAATATAATTTCGTGTGTTGATATATCATTAACTTTTGATGCGAAGAATACACCGTTCAAGCACCATCCATCTGCGGCTGTGAAAAATGTTATCCGGACTCTGCACACCATCAGATTCGACCCATCAAACGATGGTTTGGGTCTAATATCGAAACACTTGAAGAATTTAAGCTTTGACTAGACCACTTAATTTTTTATACGAGCACAGATAATCGCTTTTTAGTTTTTACTTCCAAAGATTATTCCTTATGCAATCCATTGTCGTTTCTGTGAGGCTTCTGTATCCAATCGTTTGCAAGCGCTCTGATTGTAACCTTCTTCTTATTTTTAATTGAGTGCTTTCGATTGTAAATAATGATTAACAACTGCATTTTTTTTTTTTTTTTTTTTTTTAACTCTTTATTTGTTCCAAATTTATTCATATTTACATTTCATGTTAATCTAGGTGCTCCAGCTACTACCGTAACGTATCAACCTTAATTGTTAAAATATGTATCTAATTTTGTTTACATTGTTCATGCCTTAGCAGTTCAGTATTTTAAACAGGTTTTTATTCCTGCGTGTCAGTATAACCATACTAATCTTAAAACTAAAAACAAACTAACATTAATCTTAACTAAGCATAAAGGGAATTAATCATTGCAATAGAAGATTGCAACGATTTTTGTCTGAAATTATTAATTATTTTGTTGGACATTTGTTCTAAAGTCTCAACATTCGAAATTCTATGTAATTCAATAGTACTGAACCAGGGTGGCAGCTTCAAAATCATTTTCAGAACTTTGTTCTGAATCCTTTGAAGTGATTTTTTCCTAGTAGCACAACAACTAGACCATATTGGCACAGCATAAAGCATGGCCGGTCTAAAAATCTGTTTGAATATTAGAAGTTTGTTCTTCAAACAAAGTTTGGATTTTCTGTTTATAAGAGGATATAAACATTTTATATATTTATTACATTTGGCTTGAATGCCTTCAATGTGATTTTTAAAATTTAATTTTTGATCAAGTAATAGACCAAGGTATTTCACTTCGCTTGACCAGGAAATTGGAACACCGCTCATAGTAACGATGTGACTACTACTAGGTTTCAAAAAAGAAGCTCTAGGTTTATGTGGGAATATTATTAGTTGAGTTTTGGAAGCGTTGGGAGAAATCTTCCATTTCTGTAAATAAGAAGAGAAAATGTCCAAACTTTTCTGCAGTCTCCTGCAAATGACACGAAGACTTCTTCCTTTAGCGGAGATGCCTGTGTCATCAGCAAACAAGGATTTCTGACAACCCTGAGGCAAATCAGGGAGGTCGGAAGTAAAAATGTTATATAGTATCGGCCCAAGAATGCTACCCTGAGGAACTCCAGCTCTAACAGGTAGTCGATCAGATTTGGAATTCTGATAATTTACCTGTAGAGTTCTGTCAGTTAAATAATTTTGAATTAATTTTATAATATAGAGCGGAAAATTAAAGTTTTTCAATTTAGCAATCAAACCTTCATGCCAAACACTGTCGAATGCTTTTTCTATGTCTAGAAGAGCAACTCCAGTTGAGCAGCCTTCAGATTTGTTTGAACGAATTAAATTAGTAACTCTCAAAAGTTGATGAGTAGTTGAATGGCCATGGCGAAATCCAAATTGCTCATCTGCAAAAATTGAGTTTGTATTGATGTGAAGCATCATTCTATTCAAAATTAGCTTTTCAAAAAGTTTACTGATTGAAGGAAGTAAACTTATTGGTCTGTAGCTAGAAGCTTCAGCTGGATTTTTCTCGGGCTTCAAAATTGGAATAACTTTGGCATTTTTCCATTTGCCAGGAAAGTATGACAAATGAAAACATTTATTAAATAATTTTACCATGAAAGACAAGGTACTCACTGGGAGTTTTTTGATGAGTATATAGAAAATTCCATCATCACCAGGAGCCTTCATATTTTTTAACTTTTTAGTTATAGTTTTTACTTCATCCAAATCAGTACCCCAGGATTCATCAAAAATATTTTCCCTTGAGGAAATATTCAGATAATCAAGAGAAACCTGATTCTCAATAGGACTAGTAAGACCCAAACTGAAATTATGGGAACTCTCAAACTGCTCAGCAAGTTTTTGAGCTTTTTCCACATTTGTTAGCAATATTTTATCACCTTCTTTGAGCGCTGGAATAGGCTTTTGAGGTTTCTTTAAAATTTTGGAGAGTTTCCAAAAAGGTTTGGAACTCGGCTCTAATTTTGACACATTATTTTCAAATTGTTTGTTCCTCAGGGCAGAGAAACGTTTTTTAATTTGTTTTTGCAAATCTCGCCAGATAACTTTCATGGCGGGATCGCGTGTTCTTTGATATTGTCTTCTACGGATATTTTTCAGACGGATCAAAAGCTGAAGATCGTCGTCTATTATAATTGTATTGAACTTTACCTCGCATTTTGGAAATGAGGCAGCTCTTGCTTCAACTATAGAAGTAGTCAGAGAGTCAAGAGCATTATCGATATCATTTTTAGTTTCCAAAGGAATATTAGGATCAAAGTTATATTCCATGAATGTTTGATATTGGTTCCAATCAGCTCTATGATAATTGAAAGTAGAACTGTTGGGATTAGAAATTATTTCTTGAGATATTTCAAAAGTTACTGGAAGGTGATCCGAACCGAAGTCAGCATGGGTAACCAATTGGCTACAAAGTTGACATGAATCAGTTAAGACCAAATCAATAGTTGAGGGATTTCTGGCAGAAGAAAAGCAAGTTGGGCTGTTTGGGTATTGGATAGTGTAATAACCCGCAGAACAATTATCAAATAGTATATTACCATTGGAATTACTTTGAGCATTATTCCACGATCGGTGTTTTGCATTAAAATCACCAATAATGAAGAATTTTGACCTATTACGGGTAAGCTTCTGTAGGTCACCCTTGAGAAGATTCTTTTGCTGACCTATGCATTGGAATAGTAAATAGGCAGCTGTAGTGTAAGTTGACCAAATTTTGTTTCAACAGAAACCCCCAAAGTTTCAAAAACTTTGGTATCAAATGAAGAAAGAATTTGATGTTTGATACGCCTATGAACAATTATGGCAACGCCACCACCTGGACTTTCAAGACGATCATTGCGGTGTACGAAATAATTAGGATCCCTTTTTATTTTATCACCTGGTTTAAGAAAAGTTTCAGTTACAACGGCAATATGCACGTTATGAACTCGTAAAAAGTTAAACAGCTCGTCTTCATTATTTTTAAGAGATCGAGCATTCCAATTTAAAATATTCAGTGTCTTAATACCCATTGCTGAATTTCAGGGTCATGACAATATTGTTTGCAAATTTTATACCAGTTTGAATTGCATCAAACATGGAGTTTGTATTTAACATTCCATTAATCATATCGATTAATGATTTCTGTAAAAAATCCATTTTTGGAGCGGTTATGCTACCTAAGTCAAAATCTTCAACATTTCTGGTAGAATTTTGGTTTCTACCGGCTGTAACGGCAGCGTAGGAAGCTCCATTACCTTGCTGTACATTGCTACCAGCAGGTAAGAATTGAGCATTGAAAACTTGTGGTCTGTTTGTACTTACGGGTACATTTGTACTTCGCTGACTATTGTTAACAGCAGATAGCAGTGGAAAATTTGACGGTTGGGCATTGATCGTACCTTCCGGTACGAATGTTGGATTTCCTCCTCGATGACCGGCCGAGGAATAATTACCTGGTCGGGAACGTGAAGCGGTCCCTACCTGATGCTTAGCACGAGAATTCAAGATCGCTTTGCGAGTCTTGCATTCCCAAAAATTGGATTTGTGGTTTCCACCACAATTCGCACATTTAAAATTTTTGGGATCCTTCACAGGACAGTTGTCCTTGGCGTGAGAGGAATCGCCACAATGCATGCATTTGGCATCCATGTGACAATTTTTCGTCCCGTGACCCCATCCCTGGCATTTACGGCACTGGGTGAGCTGTTGAGAATTTCCTCCAGTCTTCCTGAAGTGTTCCCACTTCACTCTGACATGGAGCATAAGGCTGGCTTTTTCCAATGCCTTGAGGTTATTCAGTTCATTTGATTTAAAATGAACTAAATAAAAATCGTTAGAAATCCCATTGCGAGAATCGCCAGGTTGGGATTTCTTTTTCATCTTTATCACTTGAACTGGTGTAACTCCAAGCAATTTAATAATTTCTTGATTGATCTCATCCAGGGATTCACCACTGGCTAGACCTTTTAAGACCACCTTGAACAGACGTTCAGTTTTGGTGTCATGTGTAAAGAATTTGATGCCTCTTTGAGCAAGATACTCCACGAGAAGTTTAAATCCGATCAAGGTTTCAGCCAATACACGGCATTCACCCCGACGACCAATTTGAAAGGAAAATTTAGAATCTTTTATGAAATTCGTGAGTTCCTTACGGAGCCCATGAAAATCAGATGTTGTTACCACAATAGGTGGAACCTTTTCTTTCCCTGCATTAATTCGGGAATGCTTCGAAGATTTTTGCCTGACTGATGGATCATTCTCATCATCAGTCAGAATATCGAATTGATTGCTCAAATCAATATTGTTAGAAGGGGAATCCAGAGATTGTCCCTTTCTTTTGCGTTTAGGCGCCATTTTCTCCAAAATGATTAGAATTTATACGTTTTCTCCTAATCAACTTCCAAGCAGATTCTACAAGAATCCGAAGGGTCAAAGAGGAATTTTCCAAATCGATATCCAAGTCGGATTACCTCGCGTAGGGTCCAGACAAGGATCGAAAAGGAATAAGGGTAAAAAATAAAAATTGTGCAGGTAATGTTAAGCACTGAAAAGTGCTGTTTGATTTTGTTATAGCTTTAGGTAGCAAAAATACTTCCTTCAGCAAAAGAAAATAGAACCGCACGGCATGAGAGCTCGATGCGGACTGAATGGGTCAACATAATTTTAATCAACTTGTTGACTACACAGCTTGAAAAAGTTGTGGGAATTTCTGTACAATTTCATGCACATAAATGAAGCGTCACAAAACTTACAAATTAACATTATGAATCGTGTAAACTTCTGGGAAATTCCATACATTGTCGATGATGTTGTATGCAAAAGCGCGTCTTTGATAGAACTATTTCATGCAAGTTTCTGCTTCGTGTTGCATGAAATACAATCTTACATGCTCTGATATTAACATCACAATGAAAATTCAGACTTTTTTCTGTGTATAACATATCTGATTACCAAATGAAATTTTTGTTGCAATGCATACCAAACGAAATTTTATAGAATGCAAATTGTTGTTTAAATTTTCGCATACATTACATTCAATTAATCAATCGCATCCAATAATATCAATTTAGTATAAATTTTACTTTCAATAGCCATTAAAATACGTTTAGGTACTTTTAAGTTCTTTAAATACTCTTCAAATAATATCGAATACTTTGAGCTCACACTGAATGCGTCTGAATACAGAAAGTTTCTCTAAAATATTATTGAGTGCTCTGAATAATCTCGAAATACTTTTGAATTTTATGATTCCTCATGAATTACTTTTGAGTACTAGGAATATTTAACTACAGCAGAACTGAATTCAAAGATGCATTCAAGCTAAGCCAACAAAAGTATCCCCCGGTACCGAACGCTACCAGATGGAGTCGTTTCATGCATTGTTGCTGGATTGACCGACTGGCAAAAAAATTTTCGGTTCTATGTAACATTATTTTATAATCTAAATTTAAATATTAAAGAGTGTAATTGAAATGAATAAAAAAAGGCGATGTAGCGAAATATCGTCAGATGGGCCGTAATTACGAAAAACAGGATCGCCCTTAGGTCGTGCGCCTTTATTTCCCTATCGGTGCAAAAACGGTCTGGCCGTCGTCGGTCAATTAAGTCCGAAGTACTACTGCGGTCCATCCCAATCTTGTATCGACACGGCTCGCCAACCAACTGTACCACCACAATCATTGGACTTCATCGACAGGAATGCTATGAAAGCTGAACGTCTAGTTAAGTAATTTGAATTTTTGAGCGCCCACCTAGAATCCACGTAACCCAAACAAGACAAATCTTTTAATATCTCATATTAACCAGTATACTGTTAAATAAGTTACCTGCCTAGCCCCTTCCAAACGATGATGTGACCCATTAACCTCGAGTTAACCATGAGTAATCGGAACCCCACTTTTACTAAAATCAATAATAAAACATTGTTAATAACAATATTGAATATCGGCTCCGTAAAGTGTTACACACGCCTAAGCCTAACAAATAAACGAACTGATTAAAAAAAACATTTACTGCTATGCTGCGAAAAAATTAAGTTATTTTACAGCGCACATTTCCAATAATCTGCACTAAACTGTTTTTTTTTTCATGAGTTATATTCGCCGGCTGTAACAACCGGTGAACTATCATATTCAGAATCAGCAACATACACAGAATGTGAATGGATCAGTTTTTGTATACCAAATGAAACTAGTGGGCTCCGACTCATGCATAATCGTTGTGTACGCTGAGCCAAACTTTTATCGTCTCCTTTTGAGCGGTTCCATATCATTTCAGCAACGAGTAATTTTCATATTTTTTGATTTGCATGAAACCTTGCATACAAGTTTTTGGGGAAGAAAAACGCCGTTTTGCATACTTGGTTCGCCATTTTGAATCTAGCCTTACTTATGAGAAGGGCCTATGAAAAATGCACATGATATCTTCAAAAAATTGTATCTCGGAAACGGTTTGTCCGATTGGTTTGGTGTCTTGGGCGAAGTTTTAGACAATTGTTGGTGCTATATGGAGAAAATATGCACGGTAAAAAAAAGTTTGGTTTTTGTGTTTTGAACTAAAATATAGATTTTCCCTTAAAAGTTACATGTCAATAATTTTTTAATTATTCTAATGTTATAGCTGACTGAAAATGCTATCTAGTGCACAGTAGGTTGTTCTAGAGAAAAATAGGTTACAATGAAAAAAGAATCTAAAAAAAAAATTACAATTTTCTAAAAAGCTATTAAGAAAAGTCAAAAAAGTTTGTCACCCTAATTTTATGAAAGTACATCAAATTTGCAAGCAAAAAGTACTTCGGTAACATTTTTTTTAGATGCACCGTTTAGAAGATATTACTGATTTAATATTGATTTTTTTGATAACTTAATAAGTTTTGGCCCTTTTCGGATGTACTCCGTGTTTTTCCAGTTTCAAAAGTATTTTTTTCGGAAAGATTGGCAAATTTTGAGTTAAAATGACACTGACAGCTTAAAGATTCGAGTGAAATTCTCTGCCTTAAAAGTATTTTGAAAAACAAGTTACAAAATCCCACTATCAGGAACAATGATTTCTTCCAGTTATTTTTGGTGTATTGTGTTGAAAATGTGCATTCAACTCTTGCATATCGCCTAACAGTTTAATCCATTTAAACTGGATGTGTTTATATTGTGCATATTTTCTCTCTATTGCCGAACATCGCCACAGACATCAAACCGATGAGACAACTCGATTTCGAGATACACCTTTTTGAGAACTGCAAATGCAAGCTCCTCAATTAGCAAGATTCAAAAGAACGAATTAAGCTTATTTTTCAGGGATGGTGATTGTGCGCAATAAAAAATAACATTATATGTTAGATATCATCAGTTTATTTTTATTCCTGTATTTTTATAAATTTATTGTTTACACAACTTTCTTAACAATATCGAATATTTTGGCATCATTGTCAGGATAGTTTGAATAAAGCTTTGCCTTTATTGTATTTTCTGATAGAGGAAGAAATGAGTGGAATTTTTGAGTTCCTTGAATTGTTTTTGCATTATTATATTGATTATTTAGCTGCAAAGATATATTTTCGTATTCTTCTGTAGTAGAATAACAAAATGACAACTTTGTAAGTTCTTCTTCTTTTCGTTTGTTTGCCCAATTAAACAACTCTCTTGCAGTCTTTATCGGGTATTCGCGTTCTTTGGCTAAACTTGCTCTGGTAGCCATGCGTTTTATCGTACCTCCAATAGCATCGCATGGACCTTTTCCGTGCGATGTTGCGAAGAAATGCCATTCAGCGTCAATACCTTTTTTGAAATTTTTTTTTTTTTAATTTTTTTCATTGTAACCTATTTTTCTCCAGAACAACCCACTGTGCACTAGATAGCATTTTCAGTCAGCTATAACATAAGGATAATTAAAAAATTATTGACATGTAACTTTTAAGGGAAAATCTATATTTTAGTTCAAAACACAAAAACCAAACTTTTTTTTACCGTGCATATTTTCTCCATATAGCACCAACAATTGTCTAAAACTTCGCCCAAGACACCAAACCAAGCGGACAAACCGTTTCCGAGATACAATTTTTTGAAGATATCATGTGCATTTTTCTTAGGCCCTTCTCATAAGTAAGGCTAGATTCAAAATGGCGAACCATGTATGCAAAACGGCGTTTTTCTTCCCCAAAAACTTGTATGCAAGGTTTCA
>JAHHFK020004911.1:0-54085 GCA_024533555.2 Aedes koreicus | reverse complement strand
TATGAGTTGAGTTCATGCAGCCTATCGCGATACGAAGACAACGATACTGGATACGCTGCAGCTTCAGAATGTGACTTTTCGTGGCGGATTGAAAGCAGAAACTACCGTACCCGAGAACCGACGGAATCGTTGTGCGATATAGCTTAAGGCGAATTTCACGTCAACTCGTCTACGTGGTTGGCAGCACCCCCTCAGAATCCAATGAAACTTTGTGGGTGTATAGACTGTGTCTTTTCAAGCAACTTTGCATACTTTGTTTTGACGTAGGACTACGTCTTTGTTTTCAATACAGGGGTACACGTTGCGAGTACGAAAATATGGAGCGTCACGAAAAGGGGTCAGGTTTTGAGCGTTATTTCACGATTGATTTTTTAAATGTTTGCATCACTCGATCGGAGCATTTTCTACGCTTTGATTCCAATATTTAAAGCTAATGATTTTTAACATTGACTTTCTATAGGTGTCGTCTATAGGTTTAACGCAAATATAAGGTGATGTCTTATAATGCCCATTTTTCAGAGTAAATTTACTAGATACACAGTACTTTCCTATCACATACTTCATATTTAAGTAAAGAAGGTCTCACATGCAGCAGTGCATAATATAAAAGGGGGGAACGTAAAATTTTTTTTTTTTCCCCCCCCCCCCCGGCCAGGAAAGCAAGGGCCAGGACCGCCCCGCCCCCGGCCGGGCAGCCCCCCCCGGGGAAGAGCCGGGGGAGCCAACCCCCCAAAAAGAAGGCCCCCCCGCCGCCCCTCGCGAGCCAGTTAAAAGAAATTGGTGGCTTGTTAAACCAAGGGGCAGATTTAGCAAATTTGGATGGAAACATGTATGATCCAGTTGGGGTAGCCATATCTGGATATGAAGTACATATAGATATATATAATATATCATCATCAAATACATCTATATCATCTTTATATAGATGGATATTATCTACAAATATATCAATATAATCACCATATACATCTATATCATCCATATACAGTACTGGCAGAAATAAAGTGCTCACCAGCTAAAAAATGATTGCCATTATTATACCAATTTTGTATTGATGCAAAAATATAAAGTCTATTCGACCAAAATGCAGCTTTTGTATAGCATTATCATTCTGTTTATTCAAAATCATGATTAAGTTTGTACAGCTTAGTTTCTGATGTATCATATGCATGTGAATGTTTTTCCGCCTGGCAGAAAAAAAGTGCTCAAAACCGACATATAATTTTCTTGAGTGCATCTTGCATGGCATTGCCTACCAAACTGTCACAGCACATTCAGCCTATCAGAAGGTGTCGAGCACTGTTTGTTTTGGTTCTGTTCGCGCCGGTTCGGATTTCGTTTGAATGTTGAAAATGGATTCGAAACAAATTAACCTATCCGTACGAAAATTAATTGTGAGGGACTGTCAAGAGCACATATCTATGCGTAAAATTCCGTCAGATATGGAGTGAGTTATTCTGGTGTTCGCAAAGTTTGGAAAAAGTTTCAGGAAACCGGATCAGTAGCTGATAGACATGGACGCGGGCGGAAGCGACTCACGACTCCGCGTGAAGACACCAAAATTATTCGTGCAACCAGGAAAAATCCAACAGTTACGAGCCGAGTGATAAAGGAAAATCTGCAGCTGAGTATTTCAGAACGCACTGTGCGCTCCAGGCTTCAGGATGCAGGTTTAAGGAGCAAATTGGCAGTACATCGCCCATTGATTCAAAAGAGAAATAGAGTTAAACGGCTAGAGTTCGCTAAAAAATACGCCGAGAAACCAGTTGCGTTCTGGAAGCAAGTTTTATGGTTTGATGAGAGCAAGTTTGATCTATTTGGAATGAAAGGGCGTTCTAAAGTGTGGGTTAAACCTGGCGAACGACTTTTGGACCGGAATGTGCAAAAAACCGTAAAACATGGAGGAGGAAACATAATGGTGTGGGGGTGTTTTGCTTGGTCTGGAACTGGTAATTTGACTCAAATCGATGGTATAATGACGGCTGATAGGTACATAGACATTATTAATGAAAACTTGGAGGAGTCTTTGTTGAAAGTTGGACTGGAAGACAAGTTTATCTTTCAACAAGATAATGATCCGAAGCACACGGCCCGTAAAACCATGACGTTTTTCCGTGGATGTCGCATAAAACTTCTTGAATGGCCTCCGCAATCACCAGACTTGAACCCAACTGAAAATCTATGGTCAATTCTCGATCAGCAAGTTGACAAAGGAGAGGTAACAAACAAAAAAAAAAATCTCTTCGAAGCCCTCGAGTGCGCCTGGCAAAGAATCGACGAGAACCATCTGAAAAACCTAGTTGAAAGCATGCCTCGACGTCTTCAAGCAGTCATCAAAGCTAAAAGAAGTCACTCGAACTATCAAATTCAATGTTCTTGGTTTTGAAGTAAACATATCACGGATGAGCACTTTATTTTTGCCACTGAATTAAAAAGTTGTTTTGTTTATTGTTTTGTTAATAAAGTTACATGAATAATTTTTCGTTTGTTGTTTCTCATTTCGAAAGAAGAATTGAAGTCATTCATTTTGACCCAATATGTTACCACTGAATCGCTGCAAATCAAAAAGTTGTATTGAGAAAATAAACATAAACCAACGTGAGCACTTTATTTCTGCCAGTACTGTACGTATAAGTGAGCTTCTTTCGGTTTGTGAAACACGGGCCTGTAAAGGTTTCTTACATAAGCTAGGCTTGAAATATTTTGTGAAAATAACACAGCGAATCAAAACAAAAACAATGATTCTATTACTGAAAAGCGAAAGGGTACTCTACGGTGTTCTTGGGACCAATGGGGTTGTAAAGACGTAAGCCAATTTTAAATCACAAGTTTCTACTGGTGGCCGATATTGCTATTACAAAAGAATGCCCAGAGTTGTGCGCCAGGCAACGGTAAATAAACAAACATCAAAATATGTCTCTCTACTAATCGAGTAAAAGCAGGTATTTAATAAGGAATTCTAGTAAGTTACTAATTTCACATTAAATCGAAAATTCAATACTAAATAGGAGATGCAGCTAATCAAGCAAGAACTGTAACGCCGGCATGCCTCATCTAATACCAAATTTCATGTTCTGTACGCATTGAAGGAAGGTCCAGATATGTTACAGTACGTGTAAAAAGTATGGAAAAACTTGTGATAGAGGGGGGGCTGATAAATCTTAGAATTAGAAAATTCTAATTTGATAAGACTTGAGGCATATCTATTTGAAGACGATTCAAATATGACGTTATATGAATTTTCGAAATACTGTTTATCTCAATGAAAACGGGTTTCATTAATTTATTTGTACATTTTCACGTATTAGTAATTAATATAGCTTCATATATTAAATTTATAAATCTTTCTCATAAAAAGTAATTTTTTTTGGATTATCCTTTGAATCAAAAAATCTTCTAGCTGAAATTAAGGGTGTCCACGCTGAAATTGCCACACTATGAAATTGCTCTAACTTTTTAACCGTTGGGTAGATTTTAATGAAAATTTGGGTGGATTTAGTTCATAGTGCATTATTTACATCCTGCAAGTTTTAAAGTTTTAAAGTGATCAAAACTCGCGGAAATGGAGTCGAAAGAACAGCTCGTGCGTGATAAAATCTTGCGCATTCATCACGAGAACAAGGATCTCTCGCATCGTTCCATCGCTAAAACGTTGGGAATCGCGAATTCCACGGTGTCGCGAGTGATTAAGCGGTTCGAGGAACGGTTGACCACCGATCAGAAGCCCAGAAGTGAAGGAAAAAGTATTCCGTACAACACCAAAAATCACAACCGCGTTGTTGGGGCCTTCAACCGAAATCCGAACGCCCTCCGTTCGGGATGTGGCTAAGAAGCTGCACCTAAGCCGAAGTTTTGTCCAGAAGGCCAAAACTAAGGCTGGGCTTCGAACGTTCAAGGTACAAAAGGCCCCTAATCGCGACGAGAAGCAGAACAAGTCCGCCAAAACCCGTGCCAGGAAGTTGTACCTCAACATGCTGACGAAAGTTGAATGCTGCATCATGGACGACGAAACATATGTGAAGGCCGACTTCAAACAGATCCCCGGCAACCTGTTTTTCACGGCCAAGGATAAGTTCACCGTTCCGGAGCATGTCCGCACTCAGAAGATGTCCAAATTTGCGAAGAAATTCCTGGTTTGGCAAGCCATCTGCACGTGCGGGAAGCGGAGTGCACCTTTCGTGACCCACGATGAACGGACAGGTGTACATAAAAGAGTGCCTCCAGAAGCGGCTGTTTCCTCTCCTGAAGGCCCACAACGTCCCAACAATCTTCTGGCCGGATTTGGCCTCATGCCACTACTCCAAGGACGTGCTGAAGTGGTATGCGGACAATAAGGTCAATTTCGTGCCGAAAATGTTCAACCCTCCCAACACTCCGGAAGTCCGCCCCATCGAGAAGTACTGGGCGATTATGATGCAGCACCTTCTTAAACGACCTAAGGTAGTGAAGACAGTCGAGTAACTGAAGAAAGTATGGGTTTACATGCAAAAAACGGTTGATTCACAGGTTGTGCAGAATCTTATGGCCGGGGTTAAGGCCAAGGTGCGGGCATTTGCGTATGGACTGTAAATAAAATACGAGTAAAATGGTAAAATGAAGTTTAATAGTTATTTCTCAATCCCTGAAAATTTGATGGCAATCGGATGAAAACTCGAATTTTGCGAATCAATTTTGTGTGTGACAATTTCATCGTGGACACCCTTTATGATTTTCTGAAAAAAGTACAAAGCAATGAAATTCCGGTGCATCCGGTATTGTCTTTACGTGGCTATATAACTCCTCAAGTTCTTCTGACATTTTTGCATACTGTTCAGCTGATATGATGCTGACATTCAGTTTTGTAATACTTTTATTTGACTGTTCCACTGCCCAGTCATATAGTTCCCGAGGAGTTTTTATTGTTTTTCCATAATCTTGAGCAAGGCTTGCTCTCTTTGCCATCCGCTTGAGAGTACCACCAATAGCATCACATGAAACTTTCCCATGAGACGTTGCAAAAAAGTGCCATTCTGCTTGCAATCCATACTTGGACTTGAAATTGCAGAAGCTGGCAAAATTTTTGTTGTTCCTATAATGGGCCGATGCTCAATCTGACATAAAAATAGTTTTTGAGCAAAATATTCAATTTTGTTTAATGATAGCAAATTAATTATAAAAACTGAACTGCTATTGAGTCATGGGTCAATACTTCAGGTGATATGATAAAGCTTTTGTTTTTCAATGTATTGTCCTTTTTGTAATTTACTTCAAAAGGGTGTATATTTGCTTGAGTTTTATTCCAATGGTAACCCTGAGCTGCATTTTGAATAATTTTGTGAAAAGTCACAAATTAAAAAAGAATCTAAAAATAAAAAAAAAAATAAAAAAAAAATCGTCAAAATATATTTTAAAGTTTTCCTCCCCCCCACCTTCCACCACTCCATCCCGTCTCCCCCCCCCCAAACAAACAAAACCCCCAAGCATATTTCCCCCATATTTCCCCCCCCCCCCCCACCCCCCCCCCCCCCCCCCCTTCCCCCTTATCCCCCCCCCCCCCCCAACTCCCTATTTCCTTTTCCCCCCCCCCCACACCCCCCCCCCCCCCCTTTTTTCATTGCCCCCCCTCCACCCCCCCCTTCCCTCCCCCCCCCCCCCCCACCCCCCTTTCCCCCCCCCTTCCCTCCAACTTCCCACACATTTAACACGTTGGTAGCAGTTGATTTAGCCACATTCAACCATTTCGCCACCTTGGCGTGAGAGTAGTTTGGGTTTTCGCCACGTGCAAAACGTGGAAAATTTTGATGCGTTGCTTCTCTTCCTTCGACGACATTTTAATAACTGAAGTGCTAGTCTCAAAATCAAAATAGAGGCAAGATGCTACACGCACACATCTTCAAAATGAGGGGTGTGCACAATTTTTTAATGCACGCTGAAAGGAAATGCGTCAAGTTTAAGTCGACCACATTTTGATCGGAACACCCTGTGAGCCTACCAAATTTTTCAACAACAAGCTGGTCTACTGGCTTTATAATTGTTTCCAAGTTTCACCGATCAGTTATTAGCCACTGCAGAAAAAACCAGGATGATCTGCTTCTCTTTGCAAAATTGAACAGTGTCGTAAGCCGCATGTGACCGGTGGCCGTCAACAAACACAATGACTGGAAAAACGATACTCTTTCTCATAAGCCACGGATAAAACACGATTGATATATATTCATAGAACGATCCTGTATTCATTCAGCCTTGCGACCAACACCCCACTCCTTTGGTACACTACTTACGACCTCTCGAGGTAGACGTTCCTTGTACGGAAAGAGTATAAGCGGTGGGACCAATGAGCCATCGGCCGAGCCGGCCATCATGACGGTGTAAGATTCTCGGTTGGAATTACTTTGAATTAAAAAAAAAAAAAAACATTAATCAACAACTTTGCCGGAATGATTACGATTACCTACCTTGAATCGAATGCCGATTTTGCAGCAAATACTCTTTTCTTTTTGAGATTTGGAGCCATCTCGAACGCGCCTTCATCCATGTTAAAAACACGACTTGGAATGCTTAGCACCTCCAATTGATCTTGCGATACTGAGAATGCCTCTACCTCAGCGAACCAAGATCGCACTTCATTTTCCGAGATGATCCTCTTTTTTGAAATTGGGTTGGCGGTTCGCTTGGAAACATCAGGATGCCTCTTTAAAAACATCGTGATCCATCCCTTTGAAGGCATTCCATGTGGAAACACATCCTGCTTTCCCAATCGCTTCGCGAATTGACCAACGCTTATCCTCAGGATCTCTTCGCACACCGGAAGTCCAGCTACAGCGAAGTCCTTGACCCACGCAGCGATTTCCATTTCCTCATTCTCCGTCAGAATGGTTGGCTTTCCCACCGAGCCCGGGTGCAACTCCTTCAAGCAACCATACAGCGTACTCCTTGGAATCTCGAACAAGGCTGCAGCAACCCGGATGGTGGATCCTCTCCGGATGGCATCCAACGCTGCTTAGACTGTCTCCTTAGGGTATTTGCGGTTCTAATTCATAATAAGGTGGAAATTATGAGGTAGTTGTCATATGGAATTTCGTTGTCCGAAATACGAATCGAAGTGAAAAAATAAAACTCATATTTCGGACACTTGATTTTTGTTAATTTTTGAGCGAAATATCGATTATATTAAAAAAAAAAAAGCAATAGTGGACCATATTTACCAAATTGAACATGCAGACTACACTAGCAATTGAAACTAATTGAATCACACAAGAAATTCCCCCGCGAACAAATCGTGAATTACTACTGGAGCCGGTAAGCAAACGTCAAATTTCCAAGATCGTTAGACGAGCATTTATATTTTAGCCTTCTATGTTTGAACTTAATAGGTTTTTTCAAATTAAAATGATTGGAAACTTAAGAGGTTAAAGTAGATACCTAGCTATCGTGACGTATTTTACACATGTGTACTATATGTCATATTTACAGTTTTAGTACAAGGTGCCCGAAATATGAAGCTGTCCGAAATTTAAATCAGAACGGTAGTTTTAATTTGTATGAAAAATATATTCAACACGGTATAAAATTTACATATCCCTAAAAAAGCCAAATTTTTTGCCATGAGGTCAGCTATCCTTTTAAAGTCGTATGCAATCCAATTGATGATACGAACGTACGCAACAATACTTTGAACGTATAAAAAGCTGGTCAACATGTCCATTTATGCTGGATTGCGCAGTGGTTCATTACTTACATTTCTCCATACTCATTACCTAATCGTTTTGCTAGCAAGCATGCAAAAATCCCTCACGACAAAACGTGCATGAATTGTCCTACTTCACAATCGCCCGAACGGTCAGCATTTATCCAAGCGTAAAATCTGCCCCATGGCACTAATGAAAGTAGCTGTCCAACAATGGAAGTGCAAATCATTCGAACACGATGCTACCAAGCCTCATCGTATAACTCATCTCTCGATGGACCAACCAGCCAGCCAGCCAGCCAGCCTGCCAGCCAGCCAGCAGCCGTATGCACAAACTATCAGAAATCCATTTGAGTCAGCCAGCAGCTTCGTTTCGGACGGGGACTCTTAAACGCTTACCGGTTACTGCGGTCAGTCATCGTTTGCAGAAATCATCATCCCTGGTCGTACATCCTGTTAACTTCTTCCTTACCATCCAACTCATCACCATGCGAGATTGAGCATGACTTTGCTAACCTGTTACTCCGACCCGATCCTTTGCCAAACTGCGGACTTTGGGAACTGGGATGGTAATGTGATGAGCTACTACAGTCGCTTTCGGCAAACAAAAGATGGCAAACCGACCCAACCCCGGCCCCGGTGGAGGGGAAGAAATGGCCGGAGTTAATCAACCGACTGCAAGCTTCCTTGTGTGTGAATGCGTGAATCGTATATGCTTCAAATCATTGTGGGGCAAAACGAGAATTGAGAATTGAGAATGCGTTTTCGTAGGAAGGAGTGGTGGCATGGGGGAGGGGCGGTGGCGAGGTGGTTTGAATCAACCGCTGCAATTTGTAAGTTTTATCCTGTTTGTATGGCTTAGGCTATTTGTTCGTTCTGACTTATATTTTGAAAGAAGTTTTATGGGTGAATTATACACAGTAAGAAAGAAACATTTAATTTTCTGAGTTATCTAATGTACATAAAGGGAATGCTAGATTTAGCAGAAATTAATGGGATATTTTATGTAAATTTAAATCAGATAACGCCCGAGTCTAGTCTGTTGTAAGGAAGATTGCAAACATTGCTGTAAGGCGATTGAAAGATTGCAAACAATTGCGTTGTTTACGCTTCTCTTGGCTAGCAATCAAACGAGGGGAAATTTTACGCGGCTGATAAAATTCATTATTTTTTTCTGTGTACGAATTTTGGGACTGAATATTTAAATTTTTATATCAGTCTAATGTGAGTACATGGATAGAGTCTTTCCGAGCTGATGCCACCAGAGATGGGAAGATTATTTATTCGATGTGATTAAGTGCAGTTGGGAGGGAGCAGTGTGATCAGATTTAAATAGAGAAACGAATGCGAAAGCTGTAAAATGAAATAGAACATTGATTATGTTGTAGGGGAGACGAAGATGTAAGACGGCCAGTATCCAGTATCCTCGCGAGGTAACCATCGATGAGATCTTCCAGGTCGGTGTGGTAATCATCCGCACTTTTTTCTTGGCGAAAAGTGAACTGACGCTGCGAGTCCATTTACGTAATGAGTCGAAGTTTCACCATTTTCACAAGAATCTTTCCAATGCAGTTTAATAGAGTGATCGACCAATAGCTATCAGCATAGTTTCTATTTTTGCCGTGTTTAGGGATGGGAAGTGAAAAACCTTCTTTCCAGTCACCAGGAATTTCTCTCTTGGTCCAAATATTGTTATACAGTGATTGTAGGATATATAAGTGGATTGGCGAGATTTATTGTCACTCAAAGGGTCCTTTGAAGTGCTTTAAGGGTTGATGGCAGAAGTGAATTTTTTTCAGCTGTCCTGTTTGGCCTGATGAATCATTTCGCTGGCCGCGTTTCTAGCAGCCTTGAACTCCTAATGAGTTACTGAGTCTTTACGATCACTGTTTGTCATTCTTTGGAGGGCACGAAGTTCTTTCCGACATAGCTTGACCGCACTCCGCACCTTCGATGTCAACCACGGTACAGAGTTTTTTCCAGGACTACTTTTTGTAATGCTATGCGAATGAATTGGGATATTAGTAAGTGCAATTCAGATAATCTTCCAGACCTAACAGATTTCATTGAATAGCAAGGGTTGTTAAAGCTGCAGACTATGATGATGAGAATCGATCATTGTTTGGGTTGGGTATGTGGGCCATTGTTACTTTGCTCGAGAAAATAGTCTTTCATAGCAGAGTCAGAGGGGCAGGCTGTCAATTTTAAGTTCAGGGGGTTTCTTAATGGAGGGAGGGATTATTTCCGTTGTGTAGTGGGTGGACCTTAAACCATGGGCCGATCGGGCAATAACCTTCAAACCTTTTTAATTTTTTCATCCATCCATCCATCCATCCATCCATCCATCCATCCATCCATCCATCCATCCATCCATCCATCCATCCATCCATCCATCCATCCATCCATCCATCCATCCATCCATCCATCCATCCATCCATCCATCCATCCATCCATCCATCCATCCATCCATCCATCCATCCATCCATCCATCCATCCATCCATCCATCCATCCATCCATCCATCCATCCATCCATCCATCCATCCATCCATCCATCCATCCATCCATCCATCCATCCATCCATCCATCCATCCATCCATCCATCCATCCATCCATCCATCCATCCATCCATCCATCCATCCATCCATCCATCCATCCATCCATCCATCCATCCATCCATCCATCCATCCATCCATCCATCCATCCATCCATCCATCCATCCATCCATCCATCCATCCATCCATCCATCCATCCATCCATCCATCCATCCATCCATCCATCCATCCATCCATCCATCCATCCATCCATCCATCCATCCATCCATCCATCCATCCATCCATCCATCCATCCATCCATCCATCCATCCATCCATCCATCCATCCATCCATCCATCCATCCATCCATCCATCCATCCATCCATCCATCCATCCATCCATCCATCCATCCATCCATCCATCCATCCATCCATCCATCCATCCATCCATCCATCCATCCATCCATCCATCCATCCATCCATCCATCCATCCATCCATCCATCCATCCATCCATCCATCCATCCATCCATCCATCCATCCATCCATCCATCCATCCATCCATCCATCCATCCATCCATCCATCCATCCATCCATCCATCCATCCATCCATCCATCCATCCATCCATCCATCCATCCATCCATCCATCCATCCATCCATCCATCCATCCATCCATCCATCCATCCATCCATCCATCCATCCATCCATCCATCCATCCATCCATCCATCCATCCATCCATCCATCCATCCATCCATCCATCCATCCATCCATCCATCCATCCATCCATCCATCCATCCATCCATCCATCCATCCATCCATCCATCCATCCATCCATCCATCCATCCATCCATCCATCCATCCATCCATCCATCCATCCATCCATCCATCCATCCATCCATCCATCCATCCATCCATCCATCCATCCATCCATCCATCCATCCATCCATCCATCCATCCATCCATCCATCCATCCATCCATCCATCCATCCGGTCAGACAAAGTTTGGATTTTCTGTTTATAAGAGGATATAAACATCTTCTATATAATAAAAATGAGTTGGGGTTTCCTTTGTCACGATTTAACTCGCGAGAGGAAGGACCGATCGGCGTGAAATTTTGTATGCAGAGATTTTTAGGGCTGGAGAATAATCTTATGATGGTTTGAGACCCCTCCCTTTACTGAAAAGGGGGGCTCTCATACAAATGAAACACAAATTTCTATACAACTCGAGAACTAATCAAGCAAAAGAAACCAAATTAAGCATGTATGAGTTTTTGAAAGCAAAAAAGGTTTTTATGGTGGCTTGAGACATCCATCCATCCATCCATCCATCCATCCATCCATCCATCCATCCATCCATCCATCCATCCATCCATCCATCCATCCATCCATCCATCCATCCATCCATCCATCCATCCATCCATCCATCCATCCATCCATCCATCCATCCATCCATCCATCCATCCATCCATCCATCCATCCATCCATCCATCCATCCATCCATCCATCCATCCATCCATCCATCCATCCATCCATCCATCCATCCATCCATCCATCCATCCATCCATCCATCCATCCATCCATCCATCCATCCATCCATCCATCCATCCATCCATCCATCCATCCATCCATCCATCCATCCATCCATCCATCCATCCATCCATCCATCCATCCATCCATCCATCCATCCATCCATCCATCCATCCATCCATCCATCCATCCATCCATCCATCCATCCATCCATCCATCCATCCATCCATCCATCCATCCATCCATCCATCCATCCATCCATCCATCCATCCATCCATCCATCCATCCATCCATCCATCCATCCATCCATCCATCCATCCATCCATCCATCCATCCATCCATCCATCCATCCATCCATCCATCCATCCATCCATCCATCCATCCATCCATCCATCCATCCATCCATCCATCCATCCATCCATCCATCCATCCATCCATCCATCCATCCATCCATCCATCCATCCATCCATCCATCCATCCATCCATCCATCCATCCATCCATCCATCCATCCATCCATCCATCCATCCATCCATCCATCCATCCATCCATCCATCCATCCATCCATCCATCCATCCATCCATCCATCCATCCATCCATCCATCCATCCATCCATCCATCCATCCATCCATCCATCCATCCATCCATCCATCCATCCATCCATCCATCCATCCATCCATCCATCCATCCATCCATCCATCCATCCATCCATCCATCCATCCATCCATCCATCCATCCATCCATCCATCCATCCATCCATCCATCCATCCATCCATCCATCCATCCATCCATCCATCCATCCATCCATCCATCCATCCATCCATCCATCCATCCATCCATCCATCCATCCATCCATCCATCCATCCATCCATCCATCCATCCATCCATCCATCCATCCATCCATCCATCCATCCATCCATCCATCCATCCATCCATCCATCCATCCATCCATCCATCCATCCATCCATCCATCCATCCATCCATCCATCCATCCATCCATCCATCCATCCATCCATCCATCCATCCATCCATCCATCCATCCATCCATCCATCCATCCATCCATCCATCCATCCATCCATCCATCCATCCATCCATCCATCCATCCATCCATCCATCCATCCATCCATCCATCCATCCATCCATCCATCCATCCATCCATCCATCCATCCATCCATCCATCCATCCATCCATCCATCCATCCATCCATCCATCCATCCATCCATCCATCCATCCATCCATCCATCCATCCATCCATCCATCCATCCATCCATCCATCCATCCATCCATCCATCCATCCATCCATCCATCCATCCATCCATCCATCCATCCATCCATCCATCCATCCCCGGTCGTGCGGTACGATCGATCAGGCGCAACAACATGTAGGCACAACCGAAATCGTTGGTGGATACGTACTGGATGTTGAAGTCGTAATTCAGCAATATCAACGCCCATCGCTGAAGTCGGTTAGCAGTGTGTAACGGGATTCCCTTTTTCGACCCAAATATCGTCAGGAGCGACTTGTGGTCGGTTTGCAGGGTGAAATGACGTCCCGAAAGGAATTTATGGAACTTCGTCACTACGTATACAAGAACTAGGGCTTCCTTCTCCGGTTGTCCATAGCCTTGCTCGGCTGGAGTGAGCGAACGAGAAGCGTGCTGCACTGCCTTGAGTTTGTCGTCCGGAATTTTTGCATAATTACCGCGCCAATTTCGGTGTTAGAAGCATCCTTCCAACGATGATATGGGGTCATAGAGTGTCAGAAGAAGCTCAGACAGCAGGATCACTTTGAATTCCTCAAACGCTTGCTGGCACTGATGTTCTACTGCCACTTGACATCCTTCTTCAGCAGTTGGTCTAGAGAATGACGAATTTCTTACATGTTACGTACAAACCTTCCATTGTGATTGACAGGTCCGAGGAACAACCGAAGCTCGGTCACGTTGGTTGGAGCTGGAATGTTTGCGATGGATTCCAGTTTTTCTGGGTCCGGGCGATTTCCATGGCGACCCACGATATGCACCAGGTAACCCAGTTCTGGCTGGAAGAACTTGCACTTTTCCGCCTTCACGTGGAATCCGTACTGCTGAAGCCAATCCAGCAGCATCTTGAGTGACGCCGCGTGTGCCTCCCAAGTAGAACCAAAAACGATGACGTCATCGATGAAAGAACGAATTCCAGGGATATCGGCAATCACACATCGTTGAAATGTTCCTGGAGCAGACTTGACTCCTGAAGCTAGGCGGTTGAATTTGAGCAGCCCCTTGTGCGTATTGATGATAAGTAGTTTCTTCGATTCGTCGTCCACCTCGACCTGCAGGTAGGCGTCAGACAGGTCGATTATGCTAAAAACCCGGCTACCGGCTAACTGAGCGAAAATTTCGTCCGGTATCGGCAGAGGATAGTTGTTCGCTTCTAACGCATCGTTCAGACCAGTCGAATAGTCCGCACAGATATGAACCCGTCCGTTGGGTTTGCGAACAGCGACAATCGGAGCGGCCCATTCCGAAAAATCGACTGGAGAGATGACCCCAACGATTGGAGACGGTTGAGCTCGGCATCCACCAACGGAGTCGTGTTGAATGGAACCGGCCGCCTTGAACAAAAAACAGGTCTTGCATTAGTTTTAAGGAACAGTTTTACCTTTGTTTTCGTGCAATGGCCCAGCGAATCGTTGAACACTTTTGGATGGTCGCTTCGAAGTTTTTGGATCTCGCCCTCGAATGGAAACGCTGGGATTATGGGATGACGTGACATTCTTTCCCGTTTTCCGGGCGCCCCCGGAGGTGGGGGGTCGGCCAACTTTTCCCGGTCTCCCTCCACCGCCCCACCACCTAACCCTTTTGAACCACAAAAACAATACCCGTCCAAAATTTGTTTAAATATTAGTAATTTGTTCTTCAGACAAAGTTTGGATTTTCTGTTTATAAGAGGATATAAACATCTTCTATATAATAAAAATGAGTTGGGGTTTCCTTTGTCACGATTTAACTCGCGAGCGGAAAGACCGATCGGCGTGAAATTTTGTATGCAGAGATTTTTAGGGCCGGAAAATAATCTTATGATGGTTTGAGACCCCTCCCTTTACTGGAAAGGGGGGCTCTCATACAAATGAAACACAAATTTCTACACAACTCGAGAACTAATCAAGCAAAAGAAACCAAATTTAGCATGTATGAGTTTTTGAAAGCAAAGAAGGTTTTTATGGTAGCTTGAGACCCCTCCCCTCTCTAGAAAGGGAGGCTCCCATACAAATGAAACACATATTTCTGTATAACTCGAGAACTGATCAAGCAAAGAAACCCAAATTTAGCATGCGGAAGTTTTTGAGGCAAGAAATTTTTTTATGGTAGTTTGAGACCCCTCCCCTCTCTATAAAGGGAGGCTCCCATACAAATGAAATACATATTTCTGTATAACTCGAGAACTGATCAAGCAAAGAAACCCAAATTTAGCATGCGGAAGTTTTTGGAGGCAAGAAATGTTTTTATGGTAGTTTGAGACCCCTCCCCTCTCTATAAAGGGAGGCTCCCATACAAATGAAACACAAGTTTCTGCATAACTCTAGAACTAATCAAGTTAATGGAACCAAATTTGGCAGGTAGAGGTTTTTGAAGGCAAGATATGTTTCTGAAGTAACTCAAGACCCCTCCGCCCTCTGTAAGAGGGGGGCTCTCATGCTAATGAAACACAAATTTGTGCATAACTCGAGAACCAATCAAGCATATGGAACCAAATTTGGCATGTGGAGGTTTTTGAAGGAGAGAAATGTTTCCATGGAAGTTTGAGACTCCTACGCCATCTGGAAGGGAAAAGGAGGGGGGGGTTTACATACAAATGCAACACAAATTTCTGCATAACTCGAGAACTAATCAAGCAAATGGAACCACATTTGGCAGGTGGAGGTATTTGGAGGCAAGAAATGTTTCTATAGCAGTTCAATACCCCTCCCCATTTTGAAGGGGAGGGGGGCTCCCCCTACAAATAAAAAGCAAATTTCTGCATGACTCGAGAACTAATCAAGTAAATGAAACCTCTTTTAGCATATGGAGGTTTTTGGAGGCTAGATTTCTATATACATAAATATGAATTTCTGTCTGTCAGACCCTTATAGACACGGAAAGTTCTGAACCGACCAACATGAAAATTTATATGAAGGGGTTTTTGGGGCTGGGGAAGGTTCTTATGATTGTTTGAGACCCCTTCTCTCTCAGGAAGGGGCGCTCTCATACAAATGAGACACAAATTTCATCATAACCCGAGACCTAATCAAGCAAATCGAATGAAATTTAGCATGTGGGGGGTTTTGAAGGCAAGAATGTTTCTATGGTAGTTCAAGACCCCTCCCTTTCTGAGGGGGGGGGGGGCTTCAAACAAATGAAACATTTTTATTATAATCGATGAGCCCAGTGTGATGGTTCGAGAACTAATTAAGCAAATGGAACCAAATTTGGCATGTGGAGGGTTTTGAAGGCAATGATTGTATGGTGGTTTGAGAAACCACCCCCCTCTGGAAGGGAGGGCTCCCATACAAATGAAACACAAATTTCAACCAAAAATGAGAATTATCCAGGTTACTTAAACACAAACCGTGTATTTCTCGGGTAAGAAGCATGTTTTGATAGAAGTTTGAACCCCTGCTTATTCAAGAAGAAAAAAACTCATTTCGAAAAAAAAAACTATAAACGTGACAGTTATATTAAATTTTCCTTCATTTAGTTGCAAACGTAGCAGCGCATGCACCGGGTTCAGCTAGTTTTAAATATTTACTACATTTTGGCTTGAATGCCTTCAATGTGATCTTTAAAATTTTATTTTTGATCAAGTACCAGATCAAGGTATTTCACTTGACTTGGCCAAGAAATTGGAACACCGTTCATAGTCACTATGTGACTACTACAAGGTTTCAAAATGGAAGCTCTAGGTTTATGTGGGAATATTATAAGTTGAGTTTTGGAAGCGTTGGGAGAAACCTTCCATTTCTGTATATAAGAAGAAAAAAGAAGAAAATGTCTAAACTTTCCTGCAGTCTCCTGCAAATGACACGAAGACTTCTTCCTTTAGCGAAAATGCCTGTATCATCGTCCACAAGGATTTCTGGCAACCCTGAGGCAAATCAGGGGGGTCGGAAGTAAATGTGTTATAATATCAGCCCAAGAATGCTACCCTGAGGAATTCCAGCTCTAACAGGTAGTCGATCAGATTTGGAATTCTGATAATTTACCTGCAGAGTTCTGTCAGTTAAATAATTTTGAATTAATTTCATAATATAGAGCGGAGAATTAAAGTTCTTCAATTTAGCAATCAAACCTTCATGCCAAACACTGTCGAATGCTTTTTCTTTGTCTAGAAGAGCAACTCAAATGAACAGCCTTCAGATTTCTTTGAACGAATTAAATTAGTAGCTCTTAAGAGTTGATGAGTAGTTGAATGGCCATGGCGAAATCCAAATTGCTCATCTGCAAAAATTGAGTTTGAATTGATGTGAGGCATCAATCTATTCAAAATTAGCTTTTCAAAAGGTTTACTTATTGAAGGAAGTAAACTTATTGGTCTGTAGCTAGAAGCTTCAGGTGGATCTTTCTCGGGCTTCAAAATTGGAACAATTTTGGCATTTTTCCATTTGTCGGGAAAGTATGCCAAATGAAAACATTTATTAAATAATTTTACCATGAAAGACAAGGTATTCAGTGGGAGTTTTTTGATGAGTATATAGAAAATTCCATCATCACCTTTCATATTTTTGAACTTTTTAGTTATAGTTTTTACTTCATCTTAATCCAAAAATATTTTCCCGGGAGGAGATATTCAGATTATCACGAGCAACTTGATTCTCAATAGGACTACTAAGACCCAAACTGAAATTATGGGAGCTCTCAAACGGCTTAACAAGTTTTTGAGCTTTTTCCACATATGTTAACAATATTTTATTACCTTCTTTGAGCGCTGGAATAGGCTTTAGAGGTTTCTCCAAAATTTTGGAGAGTTTCCAAAAAGGCTTGGAACTCGGGTCTAACTTTGACACATTATTTTCAAATTGTTTCTTCGTCAGGGATGAGAAGCGTTTTTTAATTTGTTTTTGCAAATCTCACCAGATAACTTTCATGGTAGGATCGCGTGTTCTTTGATATTGTCTTCTACGGATATTTTTCAGACGGATCAAAAGCCGGAGATCGTCGTCTATTATAATTGAATTGAACTTTACCTCGCATTTTGGAACTGAGACAGCTCATGCTTCGACTATAGAAGTAGTCAGAGATTCAAGGGCATTATCGATATCATTTTTAGTTTCCAAAAACATATTAGGATCAAAGCTATATACCATGAATGTTTAAAATTGGTTCCAATCAGCTCTATGGTAATTGAAAGTAGAGCTGTTGGGATTAGAAAAAAAGTAGTATAAATTTTTGTTCAACATCACGCACATAACACATCGGTCAATAAGTCCCTGGCCTAACTACCAGATGGCGCCACGAATAAAATATCCATATGATCCATAAGTATCAACCTTTAAAAGATTTCTCTCAAAATTTCATGACGTTTGGTTTATTATTTATCGAGTTAAAGTGGTTTAAGTGACGCTACTTTTGTGATTCTTAAAAACGATGGATTCAAAGCAATTTCGTGTATTGATATATCATTGCTTTTTGGTGGAAAAAACACAGTTCAAGCCCAAGCCTGGCTTGAACAATGTTATCCAGAATCTGCCCCATCGAAAACGACCATCAAACGATGGTTTGCCATTTTCAAACGTTGTCGTACGGACACCGATGATGCTGATGGTCGGCCAAATGAGACAGTTATTCCGGAAAATGTTGAAAAAACCCTGAAAATCATCATGGGCAATCACAAAGTGAAGTTGCAAGAGATAGCTGACACTCTGAAGGTATCAAAAGGTAGTGTTGACACCATCATACACAAACATTTGGGTATGGAAAAGCTGTTTTCCAAATGGGTGCCGCGTTTGTTCACACCGGAGCAAAAACAACAACGAGTCGATGATTCAAAGAGCTGTTTGGAGATATTGACGCGAAATCCGAAGGAGTTTTTGCGTCGATACATCACATTGGATGAAACATGGATTCACCGCTTCACTCCGGAATAAAATCGGCAGTCTGCTGAGTGGCGTGCAGACGGAGAAAGCCGTCCAAAGCGTCCAAAGACTCAAACATCGGCTGGGAAGCGAATGGCCTCTGTATTTTGGGATGCGCATGGAATTTTATTCATTGACTACTTGGAACATGGAAAAACAATCAACTGCGACTATTGGTTTGTTGGATCGTTTGAAGGCCGAAATCGCCCAGAAAAGGCCTCTCTTGAAGAAGAAAAAGGTGCTCTTTAATCAAGACAATGCACCGTGTCACAAGTCAATAAAAACTGCCGCAAAAATGGTCGAATTGGGTTTCGTATTGCCACCACACCCACCGTATTCTCCAGATCTGCCCCATCCCCCACGATTAAAGCCCGATTCAAAGTAAATTTGGACGCATTCAAGTGATCATAACTCAAGAATTAAACAACATACACGGTTGATCAAAACGTCAAACAAAAGGGTATTTATTCAGTTTTCAAACGATATATAACAAGTTAATACATTTTACCATTTCTAACGAACTGTTGCACTTTACTTGTGATCGATGCCATCATGATCTGCAGTCGCTGGTGACAATATACCGGAAAACTTATTCCGCTTTACAATTGCCCAATATTTTTTCGATCGGTCTGAACTCAGGGATATTCGGAGGATTAATCTCTTTGGCGACGAAATTAACATTGTTTGCATCACACAATTCTAGTACCTCCTTAGAGTAGTGGCAGCTGGCTAGATGCGGCCAAAACATAAGATTGTTCTTGTGTTGCCAAATGAAGGGTAAAATCTGCTTTTTCAGACACTCTTTAATGTAAGCCTCCGACGTCATTGTGTGAGATGTAATGAAAACCTTGGTTTTAAGGCTGTGGCAGACTCCTTGCCAAATCATTAGTTTTCGAGCAAACTTATCAGCAAAAACAAATTTATACTTGGAAGAGACATCCCCACGACCAGTTGCCAGGTAAAATTTTCGTCCAGAGATTTGTTTATATTCCATTTCGACATATGTTTCGTCATCCATTAAAATACAGCCATCAAATTTCGTCAAAACCCGTTTGTATAATAATCGTGCTCGCATTTTGGCACTAAATTTTGTTTCAGGGAGCGATTCGGATGTTTACTGGCACAAAAAGACTTATGTCCTTCTCTTGAAAGGATGTTACGCACGGTGGAAAAGTTGGAATCGAATTTCTTTGCCAAATCACGTATGGAGAAACACGTACCTCAACACCTTTCTCCTCAGCTCTTTGTCCCTAGTGCCACTCTTATGATAGATGCGCTGTGATCTAGCCACACTCAGAGTATCCTTGTAACGTTTGATTACAAGACACACCGTTGACATTGGGAATTTTAACACTTTTGTTATTTTTGAGGCAGACCACGAAGGATTCTCTAAATGTTTGTGCACAATTCATTTTCTTTTCTCAAGTTCCATGATCCGTAATTTTGAGATGCGTCGATTGTTCACAAGAACAAAGGCACTACACTTCTTTCAGCAGTTGAAATACTTATTTTCAGATCAGCTCAAGCTGGAATGTTTATTCAATTCCAAGTTAGTTGTAAGTTAGTATTATTTAGAAAAATGAATTTTGTGAAATAGACTTACAATTTAGTGTAGGCTTCGTGTTGTAACAATTTTGTTTGTCTGTTTAGAATAATTTAGTTCAAGCTGTAAATATAAATGATGATCAATCTAATCATTAAATTGTGAGATAACTTACAGTTTAGTAGCAGGTTATGTTAAATTCTGCCCTAACACTTACTACTTTTTATGCCTGTTGAGGAACAATTTATGATTAGGTTTTGCATAGTATAGAGTAACATATTATGTAGCTTACGTTTGATTTAGGTATAGGAATAGGTAGAATTAATCACTAGGTAACCAATTTAATTTAATTTTAACAAGATGTAAACGTGGTCTCTTTGTTTAATTTGTTGAGAATTTTTCCTACTCTTTCTGATCTTACTCGCTGACATGAGATCTGTCAACGTTTGTTGATGTCATTTAGGTTCTCATGGGTTCCATGGCCGGGATCAGGGTTGCCAAACGACCTTACAACATTCCCCCGCCCCTCTCCCTTCCTGCCGCAGTTTTACCTGGATCCTCCCCGTCTAACACAGCAAGCTTGCTGACTGGTTTTCGTTGTAATCCAGAACTACTCTGGACTATAGCTCGACGTACTCGGCCGTCGGGTCCCGGCTGTACATCAATAACTCGACCTCGAATCCAGTTGTTCCTTTTACAACTGTCTGCAATGAAAACTATGTCTCCAACTATGCGCTACTTCAAGGTGAACTGCGCGAGTGGTGAGGCATGTGAAGAGTGCAACCCAACGCTTTACTTGGCTGCGCCCAACCTTTACCAATATCGGACCAAAATAGTCAACTCCAACGTTTGAAAAAGGGCGTTCAAAGGATGCTAATCTGGAGGCCGGTAGGGGAGCCATTTTTGGCGTGGATGGCTGTGACTTATAGATCTTACATTTTTGACAAAATTGTGAGGTCTTTCGTACTGCTGCTCGAAGATGGGAAATGTAGAAACTCTGTCTTATCTCATTTACCACCGTCTCGGGATTCGCATGATGATTTCTACGGTGATAGTAATCTAATAGCAAAGTTGTCATTCGGTGTGACTTCAGTAATGTTATGGGAAACTTCGTGTTGAAATCTGCGTTTGCTGCTGCGCCGATCCGCCCATCTTGCCTTAGGACTCCATGCTCATCGATATACGGAGACAGTTTATAAATTGGCGATGATTTCTCAACATTTTTCTTACCCGCTTTCAACTGACCGATCTCGTCCGGATAGGACTCCTGTTGACAACAACGCCAGAGAATGTTTTCTGCTTTCTGAATTTCATCGGAATCCAATGGTGTGATATCTCGCTGTTCTTTTATGCTGCGAGTATTTTTGATGAAACGTAGAGTGTAGGCTACTGTTCGCAGAAGGCGTATCCATCGGGAAAACCGTTCAAACTTTACTATAGGCTCGAATACCGAGGCATCATGTAACAAACACGGCCGTAGCTCCTCTTCTATATATCCTTCTTGCTTGAAATTTTGTTGTGGCCACTGCTGTTTAGGTTGGTACAGAAACTTGGGGCCTCGAAACCACTTTCCTTCCGACGATAAACAAGGCCCGTTGCCCCACTTCGTTGCCTCGTCGGCGGTGTTCATTTTGGTAGGCACCCACCTCCACTCGCAAATTTCCGACAGCGTGAGAATCTCACCAATGCGACACGCAACGTATTGCCGGTAACGTCGGGCGTCTGACCGAATCCAGGCTAAGACGGTGCTAGAATCTGACCAGAATATTCGCTTCTCTACTGATAGCGTATGGTTATCTTTGACGAACGATGCAAGTCGAGCGCCGATAACGGCTGCTTGTAGTTCCAAACGTGGTATGGATAGTGGTTTGAGAGGTGCTACTTTCGTCCTCGCCGAGACGAGTTTGCAAATAATAGTGCCGTCAACGAGAGTAAAACGGAAGTAAGCTGCAGCGCTGTATGCTTCTTCACTGGCGTCTACAAATACATGTAGCTCGATGGAACGCAGTGAAGTGGAAGTAGTTCGTCCGATATAGCAACGAGGTATACGTATATTACCGACCTGATTCATTATTTTGATCCATTGCAGCCAACGATTGAATTCTACCTCTCCGATGTTTTCGTCCCAATCCGATCCTGAGCGCCAGATCCATTGCATAAGTATCTTTCCGTGTACTGTGTATATGGCCAACAATCCAAGGGGGTCATATAAGGACATGACACATCGAAGAACTTGACGCTTGGTTGGTCGTTGACCATCTTCTATGATCGCAACGATATCTTTTTGCATGTGTGAGGAGAAACCCAGAACATCCTCTATTGTGAGCCATAGCATACCAAGGACTCTTTCCACTCCCTCGTTTTTATTCAAGTCCAAGTCCTTCACTACCGGAGCTAACGTTACGCCCAGATGGCTTAGCACATCGTTAGAGTTGGAGCGCCAACCACGAATCTCAAACCCACCCTTTGCGTGAATCATTCTTACTTCGGCAGCTACTCGTTGCGCTTCCTCGATGGTGTCAAAGCTATCCAGGTAGTCATCCACGTAGTGGCACTTGATTATAGCCTCCGCTGCCCTGGGATTGTCGACCATAAACTCTTCGGCATTTCGGTTCTTGATGTATTGCGCGCTACACGGTGAACAGCTAGAGCCGAATGTGGCTACATCCATGAAATATACATCTGGTTTCTGGTTAGATTCTTTTCATTTTAGAAAGCTTTGAGCGGGACGGTCTTCTGTCCGTATACGGATCTGGTGAAACATTTCAAGAATGTCACCGCTAATCCCCACAGGCTTCTCTCGAAAGCGACAAAGAATACCTGGTAGGCAAGTCAGCAAGTCTGGTCCTTTGAAAAGCAGCATGTTGAGAGAGATGCCTTCCACTTTGGCCGCAGCATCCCAAATCAATCGGACTTTGCCAGGTTTCTTGGGATTGGTGACAACTCCGAGTGGTAAGTACCATGTTCTGCGTGGATCAGCATTAACCAATTCATTCTCAGTTGCACGATGAGCATAGCCTTTCGCCTGATAATCTTCAATCTGTTGAAGCACGTTCTCCTTTAGTGCGGGTTCACGGGACATTCTACGTTCCAGGCACTCCAAACGACATAGTGCCATGTGGTAGCTTTCCGGGAACTCGAAATGGTCGTATCTCCAGAGAAGCCCTGTTTCAAACCTACCGTCGACACGAACCGTGGTTTCTTCCAGAATTTTCTTTGCTCTCGTCGCTTCTGCTGACTCTAATTTCACATTCGATTTAGCTCCAACATCTTCTTGATCGAAGTACCGCTTAACCAACTCGTGAAGATCCTTTCCTGGTTGGACTTCTGAAATATGACAACTGACACCTACGGACTTCGCAATATTACTTCCGCCGTAAACGCACCATCCGAGACGCGTTTTTGTAGCTACTGGTTCTCCTTTGCATCCTTCTCGGCATTTCAACGGCACCGATAAATTCAGTTGGTCTAAGCCTATGAGCACGCGTGGCACCGCGTTTTGGTATCTAGTTATCGGTAGTCCTTTGAGGTGGACGAATTGTTGAGAGAGCTTTTCTGGGTTCATGGATTGTATTGGAAGGTTGAGCTCTGACACAGTTCTAGCAGATTTAATTTGAAAGCATTTTTCACTTGAAACTCCCGAAATTTGGAAAGATATTTCTTGGGAATCTGCCTCACAGCGGGTAATATTGCTTGTCCAATTTAAGTACAAAGCTCCTGTTGGCCCTGATTCACCCAATTGCTTAGCAATTGATTTTTCTACCAACGTTAGGGAGGAACCATCGTCCAAGAAGGCGAACGTACTAACACATCCACTTCTCCCTACAGTAACAGGAACAACTCTGAACAACGTTTTTGAATCTTGATCTCGATGCGAATGATTTTCGACTGTTATTGGCTTAACTTTATTTTCATTTCGGGAGTGCAGCAGCGGATGGTGCTTGAATTCACACCCATCAATACCACATTTGGTCGATTATCGTGGGGTTTAGACAGGTCCGGCATAGCTTTAAGCTGTGAATACTACGCCAACGATTATCAATGCTAAGTTCCGAAAACGTTTTACAATCTTTCACTCGATAATCCGATTGATTGCATACTGCGCAATTCCGGTTTGTAGATGCAGGATTTGAGCTGCGACCAGATGCACTTTCTTCACTGTTCGAGGTATGCGTATACAGCTGTGCTTTCTCCTTTGGATTTCTACTTTTCCTGTGATCACCAACCAAACGATCACCCGAGAAATTCACTAGTTTAGTCACTTGACTTGCCGCAGTAACCATTTGTGACATATACGATGAAAATGTGTGCAGTGTCACCGCTGTTACTGTGTGTTTGTGCATCGCCCATTGAAGCTTTAGTTGTGCTGGAAGTTTGTCTTCGAGCTCTTGCAACAATGATGGATTGTTTAGATGTGCAATTTCACCGGCTGCAAGTAGATGATCACATAGCCCTTGTAATTCCATTCCGAATTCGATCAGCGTCTCAAGGCGTTCCATTTTCGGTGCGGGAGCAGAGCGCACTCTATTCAATAAGGTTGTGATCAGAAGTCCAGGTCGCCCGTAGAGCATCTTGAGTGTTTCTATTACGCGTGGGACTGATTCGGGAAGAAGCATTCTGCTGCGGACTGAATCTCTAGCATGTCCTTTCAGACATCGTTGTAGTCTGACAAGGTTTTCGGCGTCACTGAATCCACAAGTCTCCGTGGTGATGTTGTACTGGCTTATGAATATAGGCCAGTCTTCTGGGTTGCCATCGAAATCTGGGAGATCACGGGACATAACTCGACGAGCAGCAATTTGCACTGACGAGGGTCCCTGCCTCGGCGTTGAAGCGTCATTAAGCATGTCCGAGGTTTTACCAACTCGGATATTTGGTCGCTGCATGTACGACGAAAATGGGCCGTGATTACCAGTATGTTTTGGTTGTGATATTCGCACTGGTGTATGTACTCGCCTGACTCTACTAACACCAGGTTTAACGTGGAATGGAAGGTCAATTTCCACATCTGAAGAAACGTACTCGAAAGGCATTGGTGGAACAGTAAGGCTTGCGGCATCATCCGTCGCGTTTGAGGGTGGAATTGGAAGTACTGTTGGTGGGGCGATCCTTACGCGTGATTTTTGGCGCGAATATGTTATTGATGGTTCATATGGTATGAGATTCTAATTTACCGGAGCGGATGCGGCGTTTGAATCAGCATGCATTTGAAGTGTCGCTGGTTGGCTGACAACTGAACGAGACGAAACTACATTTCTGGCGTGAGATTGTTTGCTCTGAAGAGTGTTTTCCGGATTTAGCGCCTTACTTGTTACATTTGGTGTACTCACTTTAGGCTCGGATCCGTCATTCCTCATCCATTCGACAATTTTTTCCCGACCAACTCGACAGTGGCTCCTATTGCTTGCAACGCTTTTTTCTTCTTCTGCTTCCTGCTCTTCTAGCAAAGCAAACTTTTCCAGGTGGAAAGTCATCTCCATCTCTTCTTCTTCTGCAATCTGTTTTTTCTCTCGCTCAATTTACTCCTTTTCAAGAGCTTTCTCTTTCAGAAATCGGTTACGGCGGATTTGTTGTTCCTCCTCCAACCGCTGCTGTGCCAGCGACTTATTTACGGATGACTGACTGCTAACGCTGATTGGTAAACAATCGCTACAGGCCCAGTGGCGGAGTTCGACGGATCGTGTTACGCCGACGCAGCGAAAATGGTACCAATCTTCGCATTCCTCGCACTGGACCATGTCATCGACCCAGTCCGGATGTTCACAGGCCAGGCAGACACTTGTGTGATTGTTTGGTCCAGTTACATCGTTATTGGCCATCGTAAATTCTTGAGTTTGTTCACAAGAACAAAGGCACTACACTTCTTTCAGCAGTCAAAATACTTATTTTCGGATCAGCTCAAGCTGGAATGTTTATTCAATTTCAAGTTAGTTGTAAGCTAGTATTATTTAGAAAAATGAATTTTGTGAAATAGACTTACAATTAAGTGTAGGCTTCGTGTTGTAACAATTTTGTTTGTCTGTTTAGAATAATTTAGTTCAAGCTGTAAATATAAATGATGATCAATCTAATCATTAAATTGTGAGATAACTTACAGTTTAGTAGCAGGTTATGTTAAATTCTTCCCTAACACTTACTACTTTTTATGCCTGTTGAGGAACAATTTATGATTAGGTTTTGCATAGTATAGAGTAACATATTATGTAGCTTACGTTTGATTCAGGTATAGGAATAGGTAGAATTAATCACTAGGTAACCAATTTAATTTAATTTTAACAAGATGTAAACGTGGTCTCTTTGTTTAATTTGTTGAGAATGTTTCCTACTCTTTCTAATCTTACTCGCTGACATGAGATCTGTCAACGTTTGTTGATGTCATTTAGGTTCTCATGGGTTCCACGGCCGGGATCAGGGTTGCCAAACGGCCTTACAACATCGATCAATCGAGAAAAACTTTTCACCAATTTCTTCGACAATGAAACATCAACAAATGTCTGTCAGTTTTTTGTTTCAGCCACCAGGGACGCGGTGGTGTATTAAACCGTGCGTCCAGATAATCTTTGAATCGAGCTTTACTGGCTCTTCGCGGAACTCAAAAAGATGCTCCGTGGAAAAAGATTTGGCTCAGATGAGAAAGTGATTGCTGAAACTGAAGCATATTTTGAAGGTCATGAAAAATCGTTCTTAACCGGGGGTATCGAAAAGCTAGAGAAACGTTGGAATGATTGTATCACTCTAAAAAGAGATTATATTGATGAAGAAAAATGAATTTTTGCAAAAAAAAAATGTTGTCTTCCTACTTAGGTCCGGGACTGATTGACCGATGTGTTGAATGAAGCTACATAAAACACAGAAGTTTACATTGTAAAGAGTGTAAACTTCTAAGATATTTCATACCTTGTCTAAATTTCTCGACTGTATTAGCAATATTTCATGCAAGCTTCTCCTTCATGTGGAATGAGTATATCAATTTTACCTGCATCAACATTTTTATCCGAATAAAAATTCCAATTTCTATTCTGTGTATGTTTATTTCTGTTTCAATCATGATACAGAGTAATAAAATAAATCCTTCAGTAATAAGAAGCAATCCCGTTTTAATTTTTTAAATACGCATATATAGGCAACCATACATTTTAATAAACTGCTGTTAAATTCCTTCATTAAGTTTAAATGGTGCTGAATCAATAACAGTTAAATTGTGGTGCACATCTACAAATCGCACGTTGGCTTCAATTGTGCACCATGAACAGCTCAGCTCCCATGCCGTCAAATCGAAAAACGTGCAAAATTCAAACGATCCCAATCGACGAGCACACCACGCACCCTCGCATGTAATTTATAATTATTAATTAACAACAATTCATCTATATCGGTCCAGTTCGATCAACAATGGCTTCGATAGCCAACCCACAAATGGGACCAACACCACTGACCGTTCTTTTTCTCCCATTCCATTCCACAGGCGGAAACCGCGCTGATGTATGATGCCGTCCACTTGTTCGCGAAAGCCCTGCACGATCTGGACACCAGCCAGCAGATTGACATCCACCCGTTGTCTTGCGACGCCCAGGACACCTGGCCCCATGGATACAGCTTGATAAATTACATGAAAATCGTATGTATATAGCTATCTGTCACCACCAATCCACACTCCTGCCCTGTAGGAAAACCCGATTGAAATTGACCTAAAACAAAGTATTTCAATTGGCTGTTGTGATAATTTGATCGTATTGGCAAAGTCATTCTAAATGCTTCAAGCGATTACTATTTAACAGAATCAAAGTTTTTACTCGGGTTAACCCATGAAATGACCAACCCTTTTTCCGTTCGAGCATCGCTCAAAACTCTTATCTAACCAAAAAAAACACACACGCTTGCCCATCATATCCCCCAACACACAAACCTAAACCTATCAACCTATGTCCGGATCTGAGCCTTCTTACTTACACCATCGCCGGTTGTTTTGAATTTTTCTTGTGATTTGAGCTACTACGAGTCTTACAGTCATGTCTCGGAGTGCAGCTTTATTTCAGATAAAAAATTACTCAAGCGATCAAAAGTTCGGATAAAAGAGTAATTTTTGGCCCAATCATCTAAACGAGAATTCTAAACAATTTACTCTTGAAGTATTTAACAGATCTTTCAAGTTCGTATTCCAAGGTAAAGATTCTTACAGCGTGCAAATCAACATCATCATCAACATAAAAGTATACTCTAAAGTTCACAAAAAGTTCGTTTGAGCAGAGAAAACGAATTCTATTCAGCTTGAAAAGAAACTAACATAAATTAACTTAACGGAACAAAACACAAAAATAGCTTTATTAAGTGTTTAACATGCTCTTCAAGTTTTAATAAGCTGCTGTGTGATAAATGATATTAACATCCTCTTTGGAACAGAAATACATACCACTAATGCATGTTGACGATATAAAACATCATCTGACTATAACTTTAATGTTGATATCGTTAAGTACAAGTCTCGAGTAATACATGATTAGGGCCTAAAAGCCATTTGTAGACAATGACCTTTAACGTTGACTTCTCACGAATCACTAGAATCCTGCCATATCCAGCTACTCCATATGGTAGAACTAACATTCTTCTACTAGATGCTGCTTTTATTTCACGATAGTGATTAAAGATTAAATAGAAATCGACATTTAAAGTCATTGTTTACAAATGGATTTTAGGCCCTTGACATGAATTACTCGAGAAGTGTTATCTAAAGACTTTTTCTGAACTTTTAAGTCGTTTTGAAGTCCATTTAGTACTCAATCTGAATTTTGAGGTGCACAAGACCTTGTTACGAAACTATCATTATTTAACAGTTAACCAATGCTATCTGTCGGTTAGAGTTAATTATTTCAACCGTTAATTATTATCAAGTTATTATAATTATTTCAATTGATCCTTATTGTGACCACTCATGTTGATTAAAGGTATGGTTTGAACTCCTTATGAACTTTGTGTTAGAACCCCACACTTGTTACAAACCAGTTAAAGTGACTGCACTATGACTTAATCAAGTGACAATCAAGTTGCACCAACAGATATTAACCATTGTGTGGTGCTTGAGAAATGCTTACAGTTCAAAGATAGTTACTAAGTAACTCTTGATAAACTTTAAAGTAAAATTGAAGCTGAGGCAGAGACTCATTGCAAAATTTTAAATTCATATTAAGCACTACAAGTACTTACTAGAGACTTTGAGGTTCAGAGAAAGTCTTGAAATATTAGATCTACTTAGTTGTAAAATTATGTCTGGCTGTATGCATAATGTTTTGTTATCCATCCAAAAAGTTCCACAGAACGTTATTTGAACTAAAAGTGAACTTCTGAGTTCATTTTTCAAGTAAAGTTTGAACTTTAGGAAATGCTTGCAAACCTTGAAAAAAAAATCCCTTATTGTTATTAAGGTTTTTAGCTCAACGATTTTTTAACAGTTACAGTGTTTTCTATGTTCTGCCTTAACACCAACATTTTCTAAACATAAACAAAAGTATCCGTTTTCCACCTATATGAGTACCCTTCTCTGTGAGAATGATAACACACCAAAAAAAGGGGTAGGGTAGCTGAGATCCAACAAATTCACAACCAGAGCGTATCGAGATCAACGCAGTGTCCTAGCAATGACTGGAGTGGAAGAGGGTGCGGTGCATCAGATAGGAAGGACACAAACCCCATATCCGTCTGGCTACTCATGACGGGTCATGTGTGTGTGTGTGTGTGTGTGTGTGTGTGTGTGCCCTTTTGTGGTCGGTCTCGAATTAGTTACATTTTAGCGGATGCTGTGTTCAAAGTTTACGAGGTGTGTAAAAGGGTTCGGGGAGAGCTTCACCGGTGGAAAATCCCCTCCCTGTGTTATGGTGGTAAACACCATTTTGTTCAACGTCGGACCATTTGGTTGACACCAATTTGGTGAGAAATGCTTGGCTGTGCAGTTTTCAGTGAAAATTCGATTTTGGAAATTGGTTTGGATTAGACATGACATTTGCCTTTCATGAAACAGTTCTTGTTTCAGATTGGCTTGAAGGACACGTAATCAAAATATGAAAATGTACACTGACTTGACCTGTCGAAATTCTTAAGATTTGACAGCTATGGTTTTCGCCGATGATCATAATGATTTTTTAAGTCACTCTTGACAATATCATTAAGCCACCTTATGAATTTCATGACTGTTGTTTGTGTATAACAATCATAAGGTACATGTATGAAGTAGCAAAAACCGCGCCTTGGTTTTGGTTACGCTTCGTGGATTCTAAATTCCAATGATTCCGATAGTCCCGAACTTTTACGACTTACTTCAGAAGTAGAAAGTTGAACTGGGCAAAGGGAATCAACAACTGTAAACCATAAATTAGGTAAAGTTTATTACATATATCATAACCGTTCTACTTGAGTGTTCTCGTTCATTGCTTCCAGTGGATGATTCGCATCGAATTTAAATGGGAAGAACTGAGTTGCCAATTAAAGGATAAATGAAAGGATAATGGAAGAAAAGAGAATGAAACATGAAGGTCATATAAACGGTTAATGTAAGGCAAATGAGAGGAATACACAAGGAGAACTAAAGGAAGATGAGAGGAAAATGGAACGAATTCAAAAGAAAAATAAAAGGAAAATGAAAGGAAAATGAAAGAAAAATGAAAGGAAAATGAAAGGAAAATGAAAGGAAAATGAAAAACAACTGATAGGAATATGAAAGAAAAATGAAAGGAAGACGAAAGAAAATGAAAGGAAACTGAAAGGAAAATGAAGGGAAAATGAAAGAAAAATGACAGGAAAATTGAAAAAATGAAAGAACTTCATTCATTTAATTGCAAATAAAAGCAAAACGAAAGGAAAATGAAAGGTAAATGAGAGACAAATGAAAGAGAAATGAAAGCAAAATGAAAGCACAATGAATGAAAATGAAAGGAATATGAAAGGACAATGAGAGAAAAATGAAAGGAAAATGAAAGGAAAATGAAAGGAAAATGAAAGGAAAATGAAAGGAAAATGAAAGGAAAATGAAAGGAAAATGAAAGGAAAATGAAAGGAAAATGAAAGGAAAATGAAAGGAAAATGAAAGGAAATAAAAAAGGAAAATGAGAAAATGAAAGGAAAATGAAAGGAAAATGAAAGGAAAATGAAAGAAAATGAAAGGAAAATGAAAGGAAAATGAAAGGAAAATGAAAGGAAAAAAGGAAAATGAAAAAGGAAAATGAAAGGAAAATGAAGGAGAAATGAAAGGAAAATGAAAGGAAAATGAAAGAGAAAATGAAAGGAAAATGAAAAGGAAAATGAAAGGAAAATGAAAGAAAATGAAAAAATGAAAAGGAAAATGAAAATAAAATGCAAATGAAAACAAAAAATTAAAGCAAATTATGGACTAACGGAAGGAAAAAGAAAAGAAATGTGAAGCAATATTGAATATACAGGAATATAAGTGAAAAATTAAAGGTCGACGAATGGAGAATGAACGGAAAACAAATGAACAAATAAAAAAAATACTCAAATGGATGGCATGGAAAAGAACGAAAAATCAAAGAAAAATCAAACGAAAATGAATGGATGACAAATGGAAGGCAAATAAAACGAAAATGAAAAGATAATGAAAGGAAAATGAAAGGACAATGAGAGGAAAATGTGAGGTAGGTGAGAGGACAATGGAAGGAAAATAAATGGAATATAAAGGTTAAATAAGAGGATAGTGAACTGAAAATCAAAGAAAAGAGATAGGAAAATAAATGCAAAATGAAAGCGAAATGAATAGAAAATGGAAAGAAAATAAAACGAAAATGAAAGAAAAATTAATGAATATGAAGGAAAACGAAAAAAATGATTGAAAAATTAGAGGACAGTGAGAGTAGGGAGATTAAATCCAAATGAAAGCAAAATCCGAGGAAAATTTAGGGGTAATTGAAGAAAAATTAGCAGAAAATTAGAGGAACATATAAGAAACATAAGAGGAAAATAAGAGATAAATGAAAGGACAACGGACGAAGCAAAATGAAAGTAATATGAGAGGAAAATAAAAAAACTTAATGAACATGAGGGACAGGAAACGACAATTAAGGGGAAATGAGAGGGAAATTATATGAAAGCAAAGCGAAAGGAAAATGAAAGAAAAGTGAAAGAGAAATGAGAGGAAAATGAAAGGAAAATAAAAGACAAATGAAAGGAATATGAAAGACAAATGAGAGCAAAACAAAAGAAAAATGAAAGGCAACTGAAAGGAAAATAAAGAGAAAATTTAAAGAAAATGACAGAAAAAGGAAAGGAATATGAGAGGACAATGAAAGGACAATGAAACGAAAATGAAAATGAAAGGAAAATCAAAATAAAATGAAAGAAATGTGTGATGAAAATGAAAAAAAAACTAAATCAAATAAAAGGCAAATGGAAAGCAAATAGAAAAACAATTCGAGGAAAATTAAGGGGTCGTTAATGAAAAATAAGTGGTAAGTATAAGGCAAATTAATGAAAAACGAAAGGAAAAAGTGAGAGAAATTATATAAAGTTGAAAGAAAATGAAAAACATGCAAAACAAAAAAAGAATGAGAGAACAGTGAAAAGAGGTAAATGAAATAAAAATTTAGAAAAAAATAGAGGATAATGAAAGGAAACTAAGAAGGAAATGAAGGGAAAATGGCAGAAAATAGAAAAATGATAAAATAAACACGGGAAGAAAATAAGAGGGAATTAAAAAGAAAATAGAAAGAAACTGAAAGGAAAATAAAATGAAAAATTTGGAAGGAGAATGAGCGAAAATTAAAGGAGAATGAGCGGAAAATTAAATGAAAATTATATGCAAATGAAAATAAAATCATCCTTTTCTTCTCCTTTTATATCGTAATCCTCCTTTTCATTCAGTTTGTCCACTATTCACTTAGTTTGCTTTCCATTCTTTTTCTTCACTTTTTTCAGTTTTCTTTTCTTCTTCCATTTTCCTTTCATTTTCAATTCACTATCTTTTTATTTCCTTTAATTTCCCTTAACTTTCCTTTGATTTTCCTCTAATTTTTCATAAATTATTCTTTCATTTTCTTCCATCTAGCCTGTCATAGAAAAGGAAAACAAATGGCAGGGAAAATGCAAGAAAAATAAAAAAAAACAGAAAAAATTGAAGAAAACTGAAGAAAAAATGAGAAAAATGAGGAAAATGGAAGCAATGGAAGGTGTCAAAGGAAGCAAAAAAAGAAGGATGATGAATTAAAAGTTTATTAATGAGGATAATCAAATAAAAAAAAAATAAGGCATAATAACAGGAGGAAGAGAACAAAATGAAAGGATGATGAGAAAAAATTAAAAGATTATTGAAGAAAAATGAAAGGAATTTAAACGAAAAATTAAAAACAAATGAGAGCAAATGAGGGGAAAACGGAAGGGAAATTAAAGAAAAATTATAGAAAAAATTAAAGGAAAATTGTGTTTATATTAAGGGAACATAATTGGACAGTAAAAGAAAAATTAGAGAAAAAATAAAAAGAGAGGCAAAAAGACAAAGAAGAGAGAGAAAATAAGGGGAAAATGAAAAAGAAGTGAAAAGAAAATGATAGGAAAATGAGAGGAAAATGAAAGGAAAATGAAAGGAAAATTAAGAGTGTAAAACATATAGGAAGAAAAAGAAATGAAAATGTATTGCTTTACCCTTGAATGTTGCTCAGTGGTATGAGTATGGTTTTTTCATCAAGGGATGGAAAAAGAGAGGGCTATGGAAGTTAACAAAAGAAACTACTACGGAATATTAACAATGTTATTCACCGCAGGAAGATGACGAATGAAACTGGCATAGTGAACACTGCCATAGAAAAAAACGAAGGAAAATGAGGAAGGAAACTGTGAAGGCATACCAATCAACGAAAATTGTCAATGGAAAATGTCGAAGGACTCTGCCAATGAAAACTAGTGAATGAATCTGAGAAAGGAAACTAACGAAGGGAACGAACAACGACAAACTAAGGAAAAACGATTGGAACAATGGATATCAATGGAAACTGACATTTTATCTGACGAAAGAAAATCACGGAGAACAATGCCGAAGGAAATCGACGAAGGAAATTGAAGGAGGAAACTAATGAAGAAAACTGAAGATCGAAACTGACAAAGAAAAATGACGATAATATTTACGAAAAAGAAGGAAACTGACAAAACCAACGAATTGAGGATATTGACGAACGAAACTGGCGAAACAAGCCAACGAAGGAAGGTGCCAAAGGAAACTGACAAAGGAAACTGACGAACAAAACTGACGAAGGAAGATGTGAAAGGAAACTGACAAAGGAAGTTGACGAAGGAATCTAATAAAGGAAACTGACGAATAAAAAGGGTGGAACCGTTCAAAATTGGTCAAACATGATTAAGTGTACACTGATTAGTTTATTATATTAATGATAAATCTTTATTTCCTTTTGAGGTTCATCGTCTACAAAACACAGGAACATTATTTGATTAAGCTTCCGATTTTCCAAATGCGAACTGTCGAGCTTTACGTTTCACAACTTCCATCAAGTTTTGTACCGCTGTTATATCCACTTTATGTGATGCTGAACGCCAATTTGCCTTGAACTGTTTTTCACTTCCAACTGTTTTTTTTTTTAGTTCTCTTGAGATTTCTCTTTACGATTGCCCAATATTTTTCAATTGGGCGCAGTTCCAACGAGTTGTTCTCCTTGGGTACGACTAGCATACTATTGGCGGTGTTCAATTCCTAAGCCATTTTCCGTAGTGGCAAGAAGCGAGGTCTGGCCAAAACAGCACGGAACAAATATGTTTCTTCAAGATAGGCAATAAGCGTATTTTTAAAGCAATCCTTTACATGAATATCTTGGTGGGCAGTGCCAGTTGTCATGAAGCCATCATTTTTTAGTCTACAGGTGCAAACCTCCTGCCAAACCAAGTATTTCCTCGGGAATTTTAACATTTGTTTTCTGCTTAAACTTATCTTGAACCTTTACTTTTCCCATAGACTCTTGACCCGAGAGCTGCTTGAAATCAGCCTTGGAGTATGTTTCATCGTCCATTACGACGCAATCAAACTTGGTCAACAAACTCGTGTATAACTTACGCGCTCTTCCTTTGGCTGTTGTGTTTTGCATATCATTTTGATTTGGTTCACCGTAACCTTATATATTGGCAGTCTGGCTCGTTTCTTTGCTCTTTGCACTGTTATTTTGGACTTCCCGAATTTGTATCCGATATCTCTGATGGCAAGGTTGCGATTGCGTTTGAAAATGCTGGCCACTATTCCGGTCGCTGCGGCTTCCTGGTTTCGGTTTCCTCCTGATCCTGGCTTCTTGGCAGTCGTCAGACGTTCTCCGAACACTTTTATAACATTCGTCACGGTTGATTTGGCAATATTAAGTGATTTTGCCAAGTCGGTGTGGGAATGATTTGGAGTTTTCCCTATGCGCGTGTAAAATTTTGATACTCTGCTCTTCTTGCTTCGGCGCCATTTTGACAACTGAATAGACTGCAAAATTGTCGAAGTTCCCAAAAAAATACCTCGTATGGCAGGCAATATGTGGATGCGGTCTCAGAAGCGACATCTTCATCACGACTGGCACTCTAAATGGACAAATTTACGTAAAAGAGTGTCTGAATAAACGACTGTTGCCGTTCATTCGGGAACACAACGGTTCGGTGCTGTTCTGGCCTGACCTGGCATCTTGCCACTGTGGAAAACTGGCTAAGGATTGGTACATTGCTAATGGTGTAAATATTGTCCCAAATTATTGCAATCCGCCAAATTCGCCAGAACTCCGTCCGATCGAAAAGTATTGGGCTCTGGTCAAGAGGAATCTTCGAAAAACGAATAGCGTAGCAATTGATGAGAAAAGCTTCAGGCGTAACTGGCAGAAAGCTGCAAAATTGGTGACGGATGACACTGTGCAAAAACTGATGGAAGGTGTCAAACGAAAGGTGCGGGCATTTGGATATAACAGGTCAAATTGACTTAACTGTATATGTTTTATATTTGTATTTTTATGAAGTCTTAAATAAATGATTTACTTTTGATTTTCTCATATTTTCCATTTAATACCACTAATTTCCCGTTGACTACTTTTTGGTGTGCACATTCTTTATTTGAGACCAACAATTTTTCACCTCTCCCCCCTTTACCCCCCCAAAACCCTGAGAAAAAATTTTATATTCGAAAAAAGCGTTTTTGTATGTCCATATAAATTTGAGCTTCATTTGAAAAAAGAATGCTTTCCTTTACAGTTCACACTCATTGGAATCTAGAAATTTAACACTTGGAAAAACAAGTTATAAGTCGCACTCAAATGTGTTTTACATACGTTTGAAGTGCACCAACTTTGATGTTGAGTTCCTGGTTTTAGTACTATACACGGTAAATCTGAAGTATGCAATAGTGACTTCAAAGCAGTGTTACTGATATTCTCCTCATTCGGTTCGAATGTGTTTGTCATCACCAAACACTTCTGAAATACGGGAAGTTAAGCAAGCATTCACGAGCGAAAGGAGTCGTTGATGAGTGGCTTTGTGACTGACTCGTGTGAGAGGAAGTATTGTGCTATTCGTGCTATGTTACATTCCCTCTCATTAGTTCATCGTCGTTCTTCACTGTTTGCTATTCGAACGTGAGTAACTTCGTCGACGAATGTTGTTTTAGATTCGCCGCGAGTAAATTTAGTAAAAAAAAGTGGAAAACTCGAATTCGTTTTTGGGCTCTTGACGCTGTGCCGAAGAATGGTATTTTCGATTCGCCTCGCGTAAAGTGTGATGAAAAATCGTTTTGGCTTATCACTTTGGTTCCTTCTTTATGAATATCATCGCTGATTATTAGTTGCTTTGGTCATCATCTGAGGAGTGATCCTATGAGTCCGGCTTGAAGTGATTTACACCCCGCTCACATTACAACTTATATCACGTGATATAGACTATATTGATATCAGCACCCATACATCTAGTTTTCACTAGAAATTATGTGCATGGCATTTGAAAACAATGTTCTCTAAATCACCACGGGGAAAATAAAGTTCCGGTTGAAACAACAAACTTGTTTGTTGTCTAAACAAAAAAAAAGTTGTTTCAGAAGTCCGATTTGTTGTTTTAAACCACCGATTTTGTTTTGAAACAAACAGCCAGCCCTTGTAAAGTAAATTAACACACGGATAGCATATAAGTAACAAGTTTTGTTATCTCAGATATCATTGCATCAATCAGGTAGAATCCCATGCACATAATTTTAGTTTGTTTTAACCACCATAGGTAGTCAAATCAAACTAATACCATAGACTAACTCTAAGACCAGTAGGTCCCGAACAAATAGGTTTTTTTTCTTGGCTCAGTCAGTACTAGCACATCGGTCCCAAGCTCGGTCCCAAGCTCGGTCCCAAGCTCGGTCCCAAGCTTAATAAAACGCCCCTAATAATGAACTCACACGAACACACTCTCAAATATTCTGTCAAAATAACACAGCAAATCAAAACAAAGGCGCAAATATTTATAGTTAGGAGCTGGCTTCAAGGTGTACTTCGGACCAAGGGGTTCTACAGTTCTGAGCTATGAAGTGATAGTAGCTATGTAGTAGAAGTCTTTGAGGCAGCGCTATCACATAACTAATTTCGGTGTTCACACGATTGCATTTTTTTGTGTTCGGATATATACAGTTCTGAGCTTTTAAAAAATGAATTCCGGTTGTAATCATGGGCACATTTGGTCGCTATGGACAGTGAATGAAAAAAATTGCTGCAGTTGCGCAATGTCGAGAGAAGCGCCATCTCATCATATTATGACTTTCTACGCTTCAAATTTCGCACTGCGGGCATTAATTTCGATTAACTAGGTTTTCCAGGTTCTAAAACGGGTGAAGTCGGAGTCAAGGGTATGGTAGAATCGTGATATTCCTTGAGTGCCCTCTAAACGTTATCATCTTGAAAATGAGACGAATCATTCTGAAAAGAAAACACATTAATGGAACATTTGACATGGTTGTATCGCAGTTATAGATCTAGCAAGAAACTTTAAAATTAACAATAGAATAGGGCACAACTCCAGAAATAGCCTATATTTGTTTTCTTTCCTTTTCAACTAATACGAAGCCAACACTAGGTTAGGTGAATCCGCAACATTCGTATAATTCGGAACATTCGAAAACCTAGGTTTTGGCTTAATACATTTTTCAAAATTTTCAAACAATTTCCGGATCGTTTTGCGGTCTTGAAAGACGGCGATATTTCCAATTTTCGTGCGGAGACCTCCGGAGCAATTGGTTTGCAAAAGACAATTTTCCAAGGGTGAGTCGCTCAGCACAAAATCACTTGTGCCGATTTTTTTTTAAGTGCCTTTATACGTTACGATGAACCCTGCTGTTCCAATCGTGGTGCCAAAGGTGCCGGCGTGTGCCACGGAAACTTGATAGTTCAATCGTTATGGTTTGGCTACGCCTGGTAACCAGGCGATTGTTTTGTTTTGCTTTGCCAAATTTTTGCAGGCGATTTGGGTCTTAGTCAAGGGTTTTGTTGCAAAAATCGCGTGTTAATACCCTTGTGTTGAAACAGCAAGTTTGGGTGACAAATGGAGCTGAAGAAGCTAATCGCTGGAAGTAAGTACGAGAATTTTTCTATGCTGTTGCACATTTATGATTGATTTATCCACTTTCTCACCAGTCCACGCACCACCTTCGAAAATTATGAACGCGACGCAACTCCACTCTAATTCGTAGTTTTCAAATATGTTCCTCTGCCTGCATCGCAGAGGCATACAAACTGTATTGCAGTAGGAGGGTGACTAGTAACACTTGATCAGACTGTAAATGAGTCAAATATGTAATAAGCTTAAATATACTTTATTGAAAGCAGAATGCAGCCTAATTTTCTCGTACAATACACGTGAGTGCTATTCAGCAGCTTTGTCGAACAACTCGATGATGTTGGATGTGACGGTTGTGGAATTGAAACCTTTTCTGTACATGATATTGGCGAGATCTAGGAGGCACATCAACTCTCCGCTTGGAAACCGGGATTTATCTGGGTTTCCTGCGTAAACAACACCACAACCTTAAAACGTCAATTTTCCAGGGCTGCTTGGTTATATCTTCGAAAAGTACATCTGTCAAAAGTGTGCCACAAAAGTGCCACACATGTTCCATTATGGTGTAAGATTTTCGACTACGGCGTGCCTGGCACACGGTTCTAAGCGACTAACCCCTTGCAGTTTTCATCCAAAAAAAAATATCAGGTAAGAAAAAAAAAATCAGCCGCAAACATATAGTTTCACGGATCGAGATGACATTTAGCACAGTTGTTTTTAGATCCAGAAGGAACCAAAAAAGGCATTTGCATATTGCCTCAGCCTTTGTAACATGCAACCCATGAAACAAATGATATGTACCATATAAAGACTGTATTCGATGAAATTTGGATCCACGCAATTGTTCGTAACTTTTTAGCGTGTGGGTAAAAATTATTGAAATTTTAACTGAATGTATTTCATTGTGTTGTGTAAATTGTGTAATGAGTTTCGTGAAAATCGGTCGAGTGATTTCAGTGATGGCTTCGAATGAAGAAATAGTGCGCCAACAAATTTTGGGCACTCACTTCGAAAACCCAAACACTTCTCATCGATGGATCGGAAAACAGCTCGGAATCGCACATTCAACCGTATCTCATGTGATCAAAACGTTCAAGGACCGTAAGACAACCAAGCGGAAAAATGGTAGTGGCAAAAAACGTGGCACATCAAATCCGGAGAAGGCCAGGATGGTATTGAACCAATTTAAGCGTTATCCCAACATTTAGATCAGGGATGTTGCGAAAAAGGCGAAAGTTTCAGTTTGTTTTGTGCAGAAAACAATGAAACGTTCTGGATTACATGTGTACAAGGTCCAGAAGGCACCGAACCGGAGCGATAAACAGAACTCGGTGGACAAAACTCGTGCAAGAAAACTGTACAGGGAGTGGCTCACAAAACCGTTCTGCATTGTGATGGACGATGAGACCTACATTAAAGCCGACACCAAACAAATGCCAGGACAGGAACACTACGTCGCCACCTCTAAGTTGGCTGTTCCGGAGAGTGTACGGAAGAAGAAACTGTCGAAATTCGCCAAAAAATTCCTTGTCTGGCAAGCGATCTGCGGATGTGGCAAAATGAGTCAGCCCTTCATCACCTCTGGGACCGTCAACGGACAAATCTACAAGGACGAATGCCTCCAAAAACGACTTCTGCCCTTCTTGAGATCTCACGATGGCCCGACACTGTTTTGGCCGGATTTGGCATCTTGCCACTATGCCCGGCCCGCCTTAGACTGGTACAAAGATAATAATGTAGTTTTTGTACCAAAAGACGTCAACCCTCCAAACACTCCGGAACTTCGCCCAATTGAAAAATTTTGGGCAATTATGAAGGCAAAGCTCGTTAAAACTCCAAAACTGATAGAAAATGAACTCGAACTAAAGAAAGTGTGGTTAAAAGTAAGTAAGCAAGTCGGTCCTATCATTGCCCAAAATTTGATGAAAGGGGTTAAGGCAAAGGTGCGGGCATTTGGGTTGGGAGAAGAGGTTCAATAAACCAATGATGTCAAAACTTAACCATTTAGTAGTACTTTATTTCCAGAAAGTTTGAAAAGAATCGGGCTCAAGGAAAATTTTTGGTGACCTATTTTGTGTGTCCAAATTTCATCCAATAGAGTCTTTAGAATGTTACGGTTACGCATGTTCAGGTATAACAACTAAACGGTCACACATATTTCCCAAGTAACATTTCCAAAACCATCCTGCTTTATTAAGTTTTATTATGGTTTTATCAAAGCCACTAGAAATCAATTTGGTTTTATTATGACACCAAGAGCTGCCAATAGGTTTCATATTTTAGTCAGGTTTATGAGAACCTACACAGCTTGTTTAAAACGATCTTAAAACCTCGTTTTCTCAAATTCCTTTTACTCCTATCAAAGGTTTTATTTCGACTTTATGAACTCATAAAATGCTGTTTTGAAATGCCGTTTTAGGACTCATTCATATTATCTTATTATGGTCAGTTGAAAATGCATTTTAAAACCATTTTGCCTCCAGTAAATGCATTAAACGGCAAATTGGCATTGAGGGAAGCCACCAAATAACCAAATAGTTTTAAAGTAGTCATTGCGAAGATAACTTGGCTTTATGGCAGAATTGTGATTTTTTTTCCAATCGCCATATTGAAATATACGAAATAATTGAAATGTGGAAAAATAAATGCACCAAATTCTAAATGTAATGCAAATGAACTGTAGATCAGAGACCAATTTCTGCATTTTTTTAGATAACCTTATTGAACTCCATCAATTTTCAAGAAATTCATGATTAATTTATCGAATATATTTATTTTAATTTTGTGTTTGTTGTTGTGAACTCGCATAATTTCCGAGGCGCATTAATTTTCGGCTCTTATCGTGCCTATATTCACCACAAAATTAAATGCGTATATGATTTGGAGCATGATACGCTGTAAAAAACTTAATTTGTTTTGGATATTTTGCTATCAAACAAAATTTCTTCAACACTTGACCTTTTTTCTTCGATATTATTTACTGCTAAATAAATCAGAAGAGCAGAGAATCGAACAAAGCAGAACAACAAAAACCAACCACAATATCACAGTTAAGTTTGACAGCTGTGGCCATTTGGCCGCGTGCTGGTTTTCATGGCAGCCAAAAGGTTTTATGAAGGTTCTCAAGTGGTCATAGCATCTATCACTAGAATATTTTCAAAATCTTTATGGTCTTATAAAGGTTTTATTAACTTGTTTTCACAACCGTCTATAGAGTGGGCCACTTTGTACAAATTTTGGCTTTAAAGAAGCATAGAGGAGGTGTTGGTAGACAAAACAGTTTTGAATGTAGTTTTATCAACAAAGCCGGGAGGAATGCTATACGGCTGGAATAAAACTTAAATTGTTACTTGGGCAACCCCAAATCCCCAACCACCCCCAAAAACACCTCCCCCATCTTCCCCCCCCCCCCCCCCCAACCAACACACCCCCCCCCCACACCACCCCACAACACCCACATCCTTCCCCCCGCCTCCCCACCCTTATCCCCCCGCCCCCCCACCATACTCCTCCCCCCCCTCTCCCCTCTTAAAACCAACATACCAACGCGCCACCCCCCCCAACCCATTTCGCCTGATATGCCCCACTCTCCCTCCCACCGTTCCCAATTTCTTCCTTTTCCATTTCTTCCTTTCTTCCTCCCGCGACCCTTTCCACCTACCCCCTCTTCCACGCTTCCACACCCCCCGGCAATCCCCACGGCCCTTCACATCCGAGCACTATTCCGTTGGAATAACAAAATTTCAAACTAATTCTTTGCTCAACGTTTGATTCCATAGTAAAAATCGAAAAACACACTGGAAGTTGACTTGTTTGTAGTGCCATAAAAAAAAAGCTTCGAGACAGATCGTGCTTAAATTTGACATCTAAACGTATAACAGTCCTACCAATATAAGATTTTTTTTTTTGGACGATATGTCATTCGGAGTCGTTTTATTCATAAAGTCTCGTTCATATTTGAGCAGAAGGTATAAAACATGAATATGCTAAAATTATGACATACAGTATGAATTTGTTTGTTAAACCTAACTATAATTGATTATTAATGGAATGAGTTTACTTGGGCTTTTTTGCATGGTCCATACCAGAAGAAAAATGGAAGTACCCAGGTTGAAGCGTGGTCCAAAGCATAATATGAAAGCTGTTAAAATTATGTCCATGTCGTTTCTTTTGAAATGATGTTGAAATTTTTTATGAAGGAATATACATTTTTTCGAAAAATACGGATCATTAAAATAATCATATTCAAAACGAAAATTTGCAAAATATCTTATCATAGCTTGAAACCAAAAACGAAATCAATATGTTAATAGAGATGTCAAATTTTCAGCCACAAATATTCATATTTGACAAATGAACGTTCTTGGGAGCAAAACTTAACCTACTTTTTTTTGCTACTGAATGTATTATACATCACCCTTTTACAATTATCTAAATAGTTGCAAATGAAAATGATGGCATATTTTTATCTAATATTTGATGCAAATAATTAAAAAAAATGACCCGGATTGTCTTGGACCATCTGTTGACTACTAAGAGCCACTAATGAGTTGAAATATCACCATTTTATTCGAAATTTAACAGGTGAAACTCAACTCAGATTAAACTATTTTGGTTAAACATTCGTTACAAACGACTATACGCATGATTGACCTAAGGACCACAATGAGACCTATCAAAGTCTTTGGTCATCTGATAAATCAAATAACATTATTTTATTAAGATACAAACTGTTGCAAATTATAACAAAAGCATATGTAGATCAATTATTCGACGTTTAACGTCTGTTTCGGATTCTCATTCAGACTATCTGTCGAACACTCAGAGTCACTGACCAAAACAAAATCATTTTACAAAAGTTTAAATAATTACAGATAAAAACTAAGGTAAACATTGGATACATACTGAGCACAGTCTGTTTTATAGTATGAATGTTCTGAATTCACCTAAGAATCCCATGGAATCGCTTAGATTTCTCCACTGGCTGGTAAATCAAATAACATTACTATATAAACATTCAAATAATTTGCAGATCAAAATCGAGGCATACTTCGATCAAATATTCGAAGAAAACATTGTTACAGATATTCTGGCTTCTCCTAATTACCATCCGGTGATTACACACAGTCACTGACCTGCTAAGATATTCAAAATCACAATTTTATTAGGACCCAGATAGTTGCAGATTATAATTAAGGCATTTGATCGAATATTGGACGCAAACAAGTTTTCGGGTATTCCGGATTCTCTTATGAACTCTCCATTGACGACTAAGAAGTCATTGACCAGCTAATATATATATTTATACAAAAAAAAAAAACATTTTACAAGGATCCAGATAGTTGCAGTTGGAACTCAAGGCATATTTTGCTCAAATGTTGGACACACCCGAATTTACGGATACTCCGGATCTTCCAGCGGCCCCCCTGGAAAACAAAATTTGAAAAAAATTAAAGGTACCTGTTTTTAAAAAAAAAAAAAGTTTTATTCAAAAACCCTATTCCTGGGGTTTAGCAACACCCCCTCATTCTAGACGACTGGTGCCTGTGCCCCGCCGGATGCCCTGGCCCAAGTAACATTGCTAACACCATCCTGCTTTATTAAGTTTTATTTAAGTTTTATGAAAGCCATTTGAAATCAATTTGCTTTTATTATGGCTCCAAGAGGTGCCAATAGGTTTTATATTTTAGTCATGTTTATGAGAACCTTCACAGCTTGTTAAAACCTTGTTTCTCAAATTCCTTTTACTCCTATCAACTCTTCAAATGCTGTATTGAAATGCTGTTTTAGGACTCATTGATATTATCTTATTAGGGGCTATGCATAAACCACGTAGACTTTTTTTGGGAGAGGGGGTTTGACTAAAGTCTACGCTCCATACAAAATTTCAAATAATTGTATGGAAAAAAGTCTACGAGGGGGGAGGGGGTCTGAGATTTTCAAAAATGAGTCTACTTGGTTTATGAACCGGTCCTTATGGTCAGTTGAAAAAGCATTTTAAAACCATTTTGTCCTCAGTAAATGCATTAAACAGCAAATTGGCATTGAAGGAAATCACCATAAGATCAAATAGCTTTATAATAGTCATTGCGAAGAAAAATTGGCTTTATGGCAAAACTGTGATTTTTTTTTCCAATTTCATTGAAATATAAGAAATAATTGAAATGTGGAAAAATAAATGCATCAAATTTTCAATGGTATGCAAATAAACGGAAGATCGGAGACAAATTTCGGCATTCTTTTAGATTATCTCATCCAACTCCAAGCACTTTTCAGGAAATTCATGATTAATTTATCGAATATATTTTTTTTAATTTGATTTATGTTGTTGTAAATTCGTATAATTTCCGAGGTGCATTAATTTTCGGCTCTTATCGTGCCAATATTCACCATAAAAATAAATGCGCATATAGTTTGGAGCATGATGCGCTGTAGAAAACACAATTTGTTTTGAATATTTTGCTATCAAACAAAATTTCCCGCAACGCTGGCCTTTTTTTAACTACTAAATGAATCAGAAGAGCAGAAAATCGAACAAAGCAGAACAACAAAATCAACCTCGACTTCACAGTGAAGTTTGACAGCTGTGGCCATTTGGCCACATTCTGGTTTTCATGGCAGCCAATGGTTTTATGAAGGCTCTCAAGTGGTCATAGCATCTATTTCTAGAACATTTTTAAAATCTTTATGGTCTTATAACGGTTTTATTAAATTGTGTTCACAACCGTCTATAATGTGGGCCACTTTGTACAAATTTCGGCTTTAAAGATGCATAGAGTTGGTAGACAAAACAGTTTTGATTGTAGTTTTATCAACAAAGCCGGGAGAAGTGCTCGACCAATCTGATTCCAATTGTGTCCGAATATCGCAAGCAAATAGCTCATGTTCGCAAAATATATATATTTTTTTTTTAAATATTATTTTATTTGTACAGGCTCAATCGAATCAACTTTACAGAGCCAAGTTTTCATGTTTGTATACATCAGTTATCTTAGAACTAAGGTTAAGGGGTGGAACCGATTACTCGCGGCCGTCTCGAGGTTAATAGGAATTACAATTTTATGGATGGGAAAATTGCGGTGGAAATTTTAAACAAAGCATAAGGAACAATGGTTTTCTTATATCTAGAATTTCAAATTACAATTTTATAATTGAACGTTTTCAATTTAAAAAAAAAAAAAAAAAATCCCTAACTCACACACACACACACACACACACACACACACACACACACACACACACACACACACACACACACAACACTCACACACACAACCACAATCACACACCGATGCTCAATCCTCAAAAATTTAACCTAAACAAGTAAGTTAATCAAACTACAATCTAAGGCTAATGTTAGTCAAAAACACATAAATGAGTTTCATAAACTCCAGATCGCGTGCAGCCAAAATATCTCGAATCGGTACATTGGGTTGTCTACCTCGAGCCCGAAGGGAATCATAAAGCTCAGATCTGACTCCACGATGCTCAGCACAAAACCAAATAACGTGATCTGCGTCCTGGTAACCTTGTCCACATTCACAGAGATTGCTGTCTCCCAGCCCAACACGGAACAAATGAGCGTTTAAAGAATAATGATTGGACATGAGGCGAGACATCACACGAATGAAGTCTCGACCCACATCCAATCCCCTGAACCAACATTTCTTAGACACCTTAGGAGTGATAGAATGTAGCCATCGCCCCAGATCTCCTTTACTCCATTTATACTGCCAGCTATCGAGTGATAACTGACGATAAATATAGAAAAATTCGTTGAAGGCGATTTGTCGGTCATAAATATCGCCTTCCATCGCAAAATATATAGCACGGGCCTTTTTTAGCACCCTTTCTTAGGCGATCGGGATTCTATGGGTCCCACAACACCGGATGTTGCTCTCACAGCTCAATCAAGCGGAGTTTCTTTTCCCGGTCCATTTTTTGCTTTTAAAAATATCGCGAAAACACAAATTAGCATAAAATTAAAACCAGCTGTCAAAAAGCTTCGTCCAACAAACTATGAACTAATCCGTCCGGATGGAATAGTTCATAGCCTACTACTATACCATGGAAACTAGCGCTAAATTGTACACACGACAACGGCCACGTTCTATATCATAGCGTCAAACTATCACTATCAGCTCATAACTATGAGCTATCACTACATAACTTAGGTGTTATTATGAGCTATTACATAGTTCACTATATACTAGAAATAGCCGCCAGGCGGCGCCTTACGCTCCTGCAAAAGCATTTTGAATAGACCTTATTTTTTATGTGCCAGCTAAGAACGTCTTCATTCGACATAAACTGCTAGCAGAGTTTAGGTTTTGTTACGATCAGTTCGATCAGCAAAGACAATCGCTTTTCAAATGTTAAGCGAGAATTCATATATTATACCATGTACTAATTCTGTCATTGCAAAACTTCATGCTACACCGTATAGAAATTGGCACTTGAAACCAAAGAAAATCAAACACATTATTTGTACCGAGATAGTCACGCATTGATTAGCTTTGTTTATTAATGGAATTTAACGACTTGGCGGATTGGAAAAATGAAGAGGACGTAGACTCAACAGCAGAAAATAATGCTCTTTTTAACTAAGAGATTTTAAATGTTCGAAAGTTTGATTGGTAATGCCGTGAAAATCTTCTCCATGAACGCTTGTCAGATTTATTATGGCCTGCTTGGTAAGGCGTACTTTTTCAGTCGTTGATCTTCGAATTTTTCTACATTCAACGGTTTTGCGAAGATATCCGCCTGCTGATGGTTGGTTCGAACAGGTTCCGCATTTGCAAATACAGTGCGATGCATTCGTTTAGCCGCACCAGGGTTTTTCTTGGTTTTGAAGTCAAATGCATGTTAAATCGTTTCATTTTTCAATCATTTTATTTATCTCTCCGAGCTATAAAAAGTAACATGATTTCTTCGAAAATAGTTCCTCTTATGTAGTAAGAATCAAAAAATTATAATAACAAAGGGTTGCATTCGTTTTGCTACACTTCAAGTCCTCTTCAGTAAAATCCATCGTTTGCAAATTATTGTTTATTCAGTACTTGGTAGCTCCTCCTTTGTTCTTGATGACTTCAAAGATTCTCTTGGGCATCGAAGAAACCAGCTTCTTGGTAGTTTCTTCCCAGCACTCCTTGATGCATGCCTTCAACTCATTCACGGTGTTGAATTGGCGTCCATTTGCGTAAACCTTCGATGCCAGTGTGCCCCAAAGGTTCGCAATAGGGTTGTAATCTGGACTACATGCTGGCCATTCGAGCACGGTGATTTCTTTCGACTCAAACCATGCCTTGGTCGGATTGAAGCATTATCATGCTGAAAAATAACCTCTTCGTCCAAACGATCTTCCAAAAACGGCACCAACACTTCTTCCAAGGGGTCGCAGTAAGTAGTCGAGTTCATTTTTGTGGAGATCCCGCAGATGGGCAATTTGAAATCATAGGAAAATCCACCCCATACCATTACAGTTCCTCCTACAAAATTTATCTTGGATCGGGTTACTCCTTTATCCCTCAAATCGTACCAATAATGACTGTAGCAGTCTGGGCCGTCGAGGTTAAACTTTTTCTCATCAGAAAATATGACCTGGCGCCATTGGTCAGTCCAGGACATATGATTCTGTGCGAATTGTAGTCGGTTTACGTTGTGCTTTGGCGTAAGTCTGGGTTAAGGCTTTGGTTTTTCCTTGATTCCCCCCTCTCTTTTTCCTCTTTTTCACTCCCTCTTTTTTCCTCTCGCCCTTTTGACTTTATTTCTAATCCCCTTTCCTTCTTATCCCTCTCTCACCCTTCGCCTTTTTCCCTCACTCTCTCTTCCCCCCCTTCCCACCTCTCTTTCCTCCCCCCCAATACTCTTCCCACTCCTCTTCCCCTCTCTCACTTTCCCCCCTTCTTCTCCTACACCTAGAACTTTATATTTTACCTGCTCCTACTACCCCTTATAATTTTTTTTACTGAAACCCATTTAACCTACCCTTCTCCCCCCCCCCCACCTAACCCAAAACTTTTCTAACCCCCCCTCCCCCCCCAATCCTCCGCTTGAACCATTTCTCTCTCCCCGCTGTTGGAGGTTTCTCTTTTACACTTATTTAAAAAGTCGACTTCCTAATACCTAAATTTTTGTCCCTCTTAACTTTCCGCTTTCTTGAAACTTCCTCACTTCACTTCCCACCGTTTATCCCCCCCACTACTACTCCTTCTTCGTTTACTATCGTGGTCCCATCTTTCCCGCTCTCCCTACCTTTTGATCCGTAAGTTGTCTATTGAACGCCGGGTATCATAATTTCCCCCGTTAAACCCCGAACTATTTCGCGTGCGGTCCCTCCATTGAATTGCAAAAATTGCGTTACCCAAAGTGCTAAATTTTGCAATCATATCATGAGAAAACTGCATTATACGTAAAACACAATTTTGCCCATGTTGATCCACAGAGCATGTTATGAAATAAACGAAGCCATGCATGTGAATGCGAGCGACGAGTTGCACTCAAATTGGTTAAAAACATATTTATGACAACAAATTGCACCACCTCACGCATGCATTTAATTTTTCATAGCAAATTGAAGTGTTGTTTTTTTTCAAAGTGACGTTTTATAGCTAAAAATGAAACAAAATCATGCGAAATCGCAATACAATCATGCTATTTTATTTTGGGTGTAGGGATTTCTTTCTCTTTCAATTATTCGATGGTAGCTTCATCATCTGGGATCATCAGGAATTCAATAGGAAGAATTCAAGAGCTTCAATAAGAGCTAAAATTTCCATTAGAATTGTTGTAAACCTAACCCTCTGGCTCGTACAACATTTGGAGGCTAGCCTGTAGGTTGAGAATCTAGGCTAGCCTCGGGCTCCAACAATGAGCTGCTCAGCATAATGGAACCATGCTTTGTTGCCTTTATTCTGGAAATTATAATTTTCCTTGTTTCTTGTCTTTTCTTGGCTTTTCTTGTCTTCTCTATAGGTCCCAAAGCCGATGTCTGCACTTGGAGCTTTGTTATGGTTTATTTTTATGTCTGTTGTATGATAGAGTATGTCGGAACTTAAACTTATGTTTGTAAAACTAGTTAAGCGGAATAGTTGTATCACGGTTGGAAAAATTAAAGTGTTACTCTAACACGGACATCGGAATCAAGATACCAATCGATCTGACCAAGTGCGACCAAAACTGTTGAAACAAAATATGCTGATCGACCTGGAGCTCCTTAATCAAAATAGTACCTTGTCATCAGCAAATGTTTCAGTCCGACTCGCCTATATAGCAGGTGGTAGCCAGTCAGCCCTGTAAGCCTGCAAATTTCTATGTTTCGTTCTATGGGTACCCAACTTGAGACCTCAATTTTAATCTGTTCTAATAGTCAATATTGATTCTAATATGTGTCACATTCTTGTACAACCACCTTAAACTGATTTAAAAGAAATATTTCTTTGCAAAAATGTAGAATTCCGTAAAATATTGAAAGTAAGAAAATTTAAGCCCGGTGGGTTTGAAAACAAAAAGATAGCATACATTGAAGTTGCGCCTTAGGTCAGAATCGATCCCAGTATCATTTGAGAGGTTAAATCTCGAGTAATGTATGTTAAGGGCCTAAAAGACATTTTGTAAACAATGACTTTAAATGTCGATTTCACTTGAATCTTAAATCACTCTCATTAAAGGGAAAGTAAACAGCATTTGGTTAATTATGTGAATGTTAGTTCTACCATATGGAGTAGCTGGATATCGTGGGATTCTCGTAAATTCGTGAGAGATCAACGCCGTTTAAAAATATTGTTTACAAATAACTTTTGAAATTTTAATCATGAATTACTCGAGCAATACTCTAGAGACGGTTGAATTATATAGATTTGCAGTAAATACGATGGGACACCTCGGATTTTCTATGTCAGCGTACACAATTTTCACGCGTCTCCCTTGATTCCTTCCATCTTGGCCGTAAAAACCACACAACTACGCTTTTATGTATGAACTGTGCAATTAGAAAATAAGAAGAATGATTAGTAATTTCCATTCTTCTTATTTTCTAGTTTCAGGTATTCCACTAAACAGCTCACACTCTCCATAATTCAACTGTGCAATGTTTTGTAATGTTTTTTTCAGTGGGAAAAAGAAAGTTACCGCCAGTTGTAAGTGTAGAAATAGTTTCGTGTTCACCGTTTACTTTTGCCGGATAATCTTCCTCTGATCAGCGTGTGATTCCTCGGGGTAATTCCACCCAGAATCCAAAAACCGAAACAAATAAGGACTGTATCGAAAATAAGTTATCCCAAGGGGCAAGACAGCTTTCTCGTGGGTAGCTTTTTCTTAAAAATTACTCAGAATTCATCAAATTTGAACACTTTATGAATTTCTTCTCCCCCCCCCAAGATATAGAGTGGTGGGAATGCCAAAAAGTGTGTTACGAAAACGAAAAAAACAACTTCACTCATATTTGATCATAAGACTCACGTTTGCTCAGAATGCATCAGCTTCTATCAATATGTTTAGTTTATAACTCGATCTAAAGTATTCCCTCAGCACTGGCTTGAATAAGACTTTGGTGGATGGCAACCCCATAGCAACCAATAACAGCAGTATGTTTGGGAAAATTATTTATTATCGTATCGTAGGAAGCTCTCATTTGAGGCAAGATAGATCGCAGTATTTGGAAGAGAGGAATTGAGCCCCGAAAGTAGATTGTTTAATATTGTTTCATTGTTGTTCTTGTAGGAAGACGAAAAACAGATGGAATCACCTCCAAAAGAGAACAAGCCGGTTCAACTAACCGCAAATATTGAAAAACTCGAGTTTAGCGATTGGTCGATCCGGCTTGCTTTCTTTGGAGGTGATCCCATTCAGCGATCATTAAATACCACATATTCCTATTGTACGGATTAATTGACCCAACCATTTTGACGTTCTTATCGACTGTGGGAAGCATTGCTGATGCAGTGACGCATGTTCAGTTTGAGGAAACATGAGGTATGCGAACACGGATTCAGGGTCCAGAAGCGAAAGTTCTGTATGATCATTTTAAGTTGCATACTTAGTAAGGGGGCTGTTAGGGGCTGATGTTGGCGCGACTTGTTGATTTTCATACGGGCTTCAAGTGAATAGTAGATGGGAGCTGGCAATGAGCTGTGCTTGGGCTGGGGGACTGACACAAGTTTCAACCAAGCTAAAAATAAAACGCAATCTACATAAATTATTATTAATTATGTATTAATTTAATGACTAGTGGGTGAGGACTACCTTATTGTTGATGCGGTGACTCTTCACGACTTACAACTTTCTTGATTTGATTATGCAATTTCACTGTTAAAACTAAGCTTGGAATGTTGAGTAGCACACTAAGAATCCAGTGAATAAGAGATGCTCATGGTAGCTCAGAGTTACTCAGGATTGCTCAGTGTCTTGCCCCTAGAGTTATCCACATATTTTCTTACCAAATATTAAAAAAAAACATGTTTTATTCAAACAAATGAATGCTTCTTTATTGTACGGGAAGAAACTTGAACATTGTGAAGACCGGATGAAATTAATATTATTCTTTCAAATTTTCTTTTCGTGTAGGTTCCTATCTTCACGCCTTTTGGTCAACAATACACCGTCGTATTGTAATTTAAAAAAAATCCTGCTGATGCATCTCACGGTAGCTGCTGCCGCTGTTCAAAGCCGAATAGTTGTAGATCATGTTGGATCAAACTTATTATTTACCGCAACGATACCATCAGCCGTTGGTAAAATATATCCGTCCGACATTCGGGAGTCGATAGTTAGCACGACGAGTACGTCGACCACTACCTCACTAAATACGGCTACCACGACTACGGAACCCAAATCGACTCCATCCCCCACATTCTCAACAACTACGACACAACATCAACGACAACAACAACAACAACAACCACAGAAGCCACAAAAGCATCAACAACCAGCACCAATTATACGACGACCATCCCAACAACAACCCTGACTTTAGTTCTACCCACCAATGAGCTAGGCTGTTACAATGCAGCACCGGATCTGTGCAACAATCTAACCAATGAATGCGAATGCAATCAAGATCCGCTGACCCCGGGTGTCCTGTATTGCTGCAACAAAGTATTGAACGCTACCACTTGGCGGTACATGCATATGCGATGGTACTGAACATGTTTATGAAGTACATCAAGCAGTTGATATTGCTCTCATTTAAGGATGGCTCAATTCAGAAGATAAGGAGTTCGTTTTATTCACCGGGATGTCTGAACATTTGTGCGTTGTTTGAAGGTTTATCGCAAGCAAAAACGGTAAGCTTTCAAGCGGTTGAGAAGAGAAATTTCCATCCCCCTAGTACATAAGAGATTTCTTCCGGGCTGAGAAACCCGTTTTTTTATTGTGTCTGGTGTCCGATCTGCAGCCAACAGCATTTGCTGTGATTCACAACCGTCACTTTTAGATCGGATACAGTGTCAGAAATTGAATTCCTCAGCAATTCCACTGCTCTCGATGATGGCATGAACGATGCACTTAAACACTGCTGTTGCTTGCTGGTACGATACCGTCACCGCTGCTCCCTTCCAGTGGATCAATGGTCGGTTCTAGCTCACCGAAGGTGGTAGGTTCTATCTCGTCAAAAATCGTTTCCTTCCTCGGTTTGAAAATTACCTTATCGGTGGGCTTTTCTTCCATGATACCCATTAGAACGTTCTCGTTCGAATTTTCGTGTGATTCTGGAGCGACAAGGAATTCAAAAGTCCCTTTAAACACTTCGGACAATGATGGTATGCTGTTTTTTTTTTATTTTCGCCCGGTGTACTCGTGATCCTTCAGTTGCTCCGCCACCTGAGAGAGCTTCAAATAGAACAAACAAGCATATAAGCTCATCTATACAAAACATACAAGCTATAAAGGTGAAATATAAACACTTATCAACTGCCATTACTTTTTCCGCTACCGATTTAGTATCGGAAAACACAGATGGATGCTACTCGATTCACTTGCTCGAAATAATCAAAACAAATTTCGATAGTGTTGCCAGATACGGAAAGGTTAGCTCGAATAGAAATGGAATAGTTGCCAGTCATAAAAATCAATGCTCACGATTCGAGTAAGAATCGATAACGATGAGACGCGATTACGCGATGGATCTCGCGATTAATAATATTGTGGCGATTAATGACGATAATGGAAGCGATGGTTTTT